>JH814833.1:66709-120062 GCA_000296255.1 Omphalotus olearius VT 653.13 | reverse complement strand
GACCCGAGAGCATTGACCACCATTCCGCAAAGTGTGCGAATGATAGGGCTCAAATGTTCTTTTTCTAATGTATGCATCTCCCTCAATGCGCGGATTATACTTATGAGCGGTATTTATGCACCGTTGCTGAGTATCCTCAATCCCGCAAGCCGAGAAAATTGTCTGAACCTTCAGGTACGCGCACAAGGACAAGGAATGAACGAGGAGAGCACCACCGCACTGTTCTTGCGGCGTGAGATTGCCAATGATCGCTGACGGGTCGGGAAGCGGAGGAAGTAGGGTATGGAACTTCGTAAGGAATCGTCAAGAGTGATGCACTGATTTGTGAATGCCTCGAGCTCTGCAGAATTCAAGCTTGTGAATCGAGCAGACATTGAGAATGACGGAAACACAACCAGTTAATAAATGCTCACCACAACTCAATTTCTTACTCAGACAAACCGCGTGGTGAAGCAGGATGCATGACTTAGCGAACCAGAACACGTCTTTAATGGTTGACTGGGATCCGAGAAGAACCTTTCGATTGTGCTGCATCCATAGGTATCGCCGTACCAGGCTCCCTAATGGATTTGCTCAGTGACCATGTGCCTGCTACTCATCTTGTCGTCAGGAATGTCCTGAGGCCAAGGCGTGTCAATATCGGCGCAAGGTGCGTCGAAAGAACCAAAACATCTCGAAGCAATGCCTTGGGGCGATGGAAAGTAGTCTTTGAACACAGAAGGTACACCAAAAGCCAGCAACACGTTCATGTTCCTCGATATCATCTCGGGAAGCAGGTAAAGACATTTCCGGGTCGGATATGACGCTGATAATAGGGAAGCCCAAGGTGCGACTGGAGTGTAAATTTTCGGATTTGCAGGGCTTTAATTGATAATTATTATAAGGAAACGCACGCGTTGCGTCAGGCGATCGTGGCGTCAGACTACTAATATCTCTCTGTCCCTGTTTTTGTTTTTTACAGGGCTTGTTAAGGGCCAAGGCTAGTTAGCGAATGTCCTCGTTTCTATAGGGGGAATGCAATAAGACCAGCACCTTATTGGTCTGAAGAGGTCCAAATTATGTAGTTCCAAATTCCAGACGGAAGAATTAGTTGGGAATTAGGATTGGAATTTGCATATGACTGCGATCAGCCAAAATCTGCGAAGTGACCCAGAGTGACCTCGAGTGACCCACGTACTACTTACCCACTTTACTCCTGAGCACTGAGTACTGAGCAGGTACTGAGTCCCGGGACGGCGGGACCTGACGATCTCGTCGGCATCAAAATGGCGGCAAAGCTGAGAAACAAAGACGCATTGGACGTAATTCGAGAGACGGAACGCTTAATCGTATCTATTTCTTCAAAAAACACAAGCACAGATTACTCGATGATCACTACATCAATCCAGGAAGTACGGAGATTAGGCAACATAATCTATCGTGTAGAGCTTGTAAACTCACCTTGGTCAATATCGCTATTCGATGATCGAAGTGGTTGACAACCATTTATGTCATTATTATTATTGTTTTTGCGATATTGACGAAGACGCTCCATCCTTTTTCGCATCCTGACCCTGGTCTCGAGTAGTCACCTCGATCCACATCGGCCCTTCATTCGGAAAGCTGACTTGTAATTTTTGAACACAGGAAGGCCCGAAGGGACGTCTGCAAATCGGACAATTGGGAGGAAAGATGTTGCTAAGACACCCCTGAGAGACAGTTCTTTCATCAGCACGCATACTCTTTTGTCTGATGTAGAGACGAGGAGAAGATCAAACCGTATGAACACTCCAGACTCCATAATGAAAAACGCACCAGGCAAAATATGTGCCCGCAAGCAAGAAGATGCGGTGCATGAAGGGGAGAGTACGCCTCAAGACACACATCACAGGAGCTACAAGGATCAATGATGAGCATTGCGTCGATCTGAGGCAGTAAGGCGCTTAGGAGAGAGTCTCAGGTCTGTCGAGGAGCTTTCAAAGGCGAGCTAGGGGCGTAATAATCACTGCACCTCTGTCCTCGAGGTTTCCTTGAGGCTGAACATGTGAGGCTCGTCGACTGATTGCACCGGATTACAAAAATCGAAAAGGGTTCTTCTGTGATAAGTTCTTCATCAACTTCACATCGTACTCTGCAATCATGCAGAGTGCAAAATTACTTTGGAGTAAACTTGCTCATGATGCATGGCTTGCGGCGTGACCATAACTTTACGGTGACATTCCCCGAGACCTGAGACCTGAAATCAAGGCAGAGCTCATGATCAGATACTTATTAGCAAGACAAACTCTGGCCGAACAACCGCAGGGCATCGAAGTACTGTATGCGAGCAGAGCTAAGGCTCAGAGAATGCGAGTGTTAAACTGTGTCGACCGTGGACCCCGTCGACTCACATGGAGCTCGAAAAAACTGAAATCGATACATACGCGTAACGCATCCAGATACATGACCCCAGACTTCCTAATAATGGCCAAGGATCGATACCTATGCGACCAGACGGCGGGATTAGGGGGCGTATGAGTTCCATGAATAAGACGGCGTCCTAAGTGGTCCAACCAACTTCAACATCGGGAATGAGTTACCTGCCTTCAACGTCAACGTCAAAGCGCCTATGTATTTTGAGGCCGTGCTTCTCGTCGCGTTTCCGAGTCTCCGAGCCATCTGCAATCTAATCAGTCAATTTGTCATTCTGGTGCACTTGGATCTCACCAATCTGCGATCAACCGACAATCATTCGTTTTACGGTACGCGGGCGCTCATACTTAGGAGCCATTTCACTTCCTTGTTCTCAGTCTGTACCTGCTCTCTGAAGAACCTCCTCAACTGCAGTCGGGCATCTTCCCTTGCATGCAACAAGGCGGCCATGAGTTTGTGGGGTGCAATGGGTTTCGGCACTTCAATATCAGCAGCTGGTTCTGTTACTTGGCGTTTCTTGATGAATTCATTCGCCGGGGGAGGAGGTAAATGAGTGTATGGCTCTATTTGAGATTCGGGCATTGCCCAGGACGACGGTTGGATGAGTGCGCCTAGGACACGCAGACGGAAAGTGGCAGCCAATAATTTATACTTCCTATGAAATCCTTGATAACACAGTAATAAATTAGCTTCTCTGCGGGTCCCGTCAAGTGATCGCACTGACCTCTAATTAACAACCCATACCACTTCATCATCAGCCAGCCGCAGATTATTGTTCTGGCCATCCGACTAGCCCAACTATGAAGAAGCTCGCCCGCAAAAATTCTCTGTACCAGGCCGGCGATTCTGTCTCCGGTAGACCCCAACGCCCACTCTGATACACGGGCGCAGAATGCATTGAGCGTATCGGCCCCCAATTTCCCGAAGATCGCTGTCCTCATCAAACCAACAAGCATGCCTATGACTTTGGACACCAAGGTGCCGCTTCCTGCTGCCCATGCAGCCCAAAATCCGATGCCACCTCCCACGCCGGCGAATTGTGCGACGCCCTCTTCTTCCTCCGATGTTGCAAGGAATTTCACGACGAGATATGACATGGTATATGCGGGAATATATCCCAGTAGAGCTGGAAGGAAAAGAATCCCTTGAATGAGGGTTATAGGGAGACGTACAAGAGTGGATGGAGAGAGAAAACGGGTTGTAAGAGTCTGAAGGTGGTAGATGCGAGAAGGGTATTCTGTGCTTGGAGATAAGGAGATGGGAAGTACCGACTCGAGGAGCGGGTGTGATATGCGGGCATGGTGCATGAGAGAGAAATATTTCGTCAGAGAGGCTTTCAGAGTTCCCAGCGATTCCGGTGAAGCTGATGAAGACGAAGGGGTGAGCAAATTGATCAGTCTGCGCGCACTATTTCATGAGTACCACATCTACTGAGTCTTTGTTCACTCACGATTGCGAAATGACCACCCAATGTGTCAGCTTAATATTTTCTTCCGCTCCCCAAAGGATCTCGCGCATTACTCTAGCTGAGTGGAGCGTTTCCCTGCCATGCATTCAGAGCTCAGGAGTCAGCGTTCACTCTCTAGTACCAAGTCCAAAACCTACCAGTCACTGGCATTGATGGTTAGGTCCAAAAGTTCCTTCTCGACCTTCGCCATAATCTTCTTCACCACGATCCGTGATCTTTCATCAAAACTTGCACTTGAAGTATCATCAAATAATTCGGCGGTGTATGAGGAAACGGGGATTGGGGTGCCGTAGCTCACTTTGACCTGAAAAGCGTGTGAGCACAACAATGTAGGAAAATAGAAAATAGTTGACTCGCTCTGCTGAGATACTCGGATTTGCCCGTATACACGATACCCACCGGGACTATGACCAGACCTTCAAAATTCTTACGACGCCTGCCCTCCCTTTCGACACTGGTATCTTGTTCTTTCTCCCACTTGACAAACTCCACAGCAGCCCATGCCGCTCCGCTCATGATTTGCATGATACTCGGCTGGGTATAACTCGTCCCTTCCGGAAACACACCGACTACTTCATTTCGCGCCAGAGCGAGCGATGTGCTAGCAAACAATTCTGACTGCGTGCTGTCGTTGCTTTGAACAAGAGCGCTAGTAGTTGCAGCACTTTCGCGATTCGGATTCCGCTTGACAGGTATGGCGCCTGAAGAAGACATGATGAAAGCAGTGACAGGGTGTTCGAACATGGATGACTTTGCCCAGAACGAAAGGTGTCTTCGATGAGGTATTGTCGTTGCTAAAGTGACATCGACATGGCTCGCTCAATTCCAAGTTTCAACTTAAAGCAATCTGCTCACCAAGGGTAGCAATGTCAATCATCTCGTTGTGATGAGTAGAAGCACTGACAAAGCTGTCAGATAGTCTCGCCGCGATACCAAAAGGACGTACATAATGACAGGCCCCTCCTTTGAGACATTTTCGTATCCTTCCACATATACTTCAGAGTAATATCCGAAGACTGTCCAGTCGGAAACCTTGCGTAGAATGCGATAGACTAGTCTGAGTTCCATGTGTTCCTTTTATTCAAAGCCCGGACAAGATGAGTGTTGAGTACTTGAGTACTTGAGTGTTGAACGTTGAGAACAGACCTGAACCACTTCTGAACCACGCATCGTCATGAACGTGAGCGAGCATGTGATTTCATGTGCGAGCGCCGGTTTGAGTACTTAGAGTACAGCACCGGGAGACTTTACACAGCGACGAATACTCATACTCTCATGAATAGTTTTGATATATCTCACAGGTCGAGAAAAGAAATAACGCCATCACATCACAGAAAGGAGAGTGGACGACCGCGGGGCAGGTCACAAATGAGCCTGATGCGCGTCGAGCGGCGACATATATTTTGAGCATCTACATACATTCAACACGTAAGGAGTAGAAATATTTTGATATGAGAAATGGTTGGAGATGCCCATCAAAGTGACCACCAGCAAAGGCGATCACAGACGACGACCACGACGACCACCCTGCAAAGGAATCAATATCATGAAAATAACTCTGAAGTGCAGACAAAAACGCACCTTGCGACGGGTAGAGTCGGTGGGGACAGGAGTGACATCCTCGATTCTGCCGATTCTCATGCCAGCACGGGCAAGGGCGCGAAGAGCACTTTGAGCGCCGGGACCAGGAGTCTTGGTGCCAGTACCACCAGTTGCACGGAGCTTGATGTGAAGAGCGGTGATACCGACTTCACGGCATCGTGCAGCGACATCCTGAGCAGCCAACATAGCGGCATAGGGGGAAGATTCATCACGATCGGCCTTCACTTTCATTCCGCCTAGAAACATCGAGTTCAGAACGTTGCTCGAACACAATTGGAAAGCACCAACGAACCGGTGACACGAGAGATGGTTTCCTTCCCCGACAGATCCGTTACGTGCACGAAAGTATCATTGAAAGAGGCGAAGATGTGGGCGACACCAAACACGAGCTCACCCTCAGCAACCTGAGGACCGAGAGAAACGGTGTTTTCTTCTTTGACGGCCTTGACTTTCTTGGGGGCCTACAACAAATTGAAAAAGTCAGATTCATTTTCTCGGCAGCAAAGGTCATCCAATAGATCCCTCTCCATCCAACTACTTCCTGCAATTCAATCCGAGCAAAAGTCGATGGCCCGAGCCAAAACGACCTGCTCGTCACGACAAGCAACATTTAAACTCACCATTTTTGCAGTGTCGAGGAGGACTTGAGGATACGCTTCTTGTGTATTTTGCAGAACAAGTCTTTCGTGCGCGCGCAGTTTCTCACAATGGCGACAACTTCCCACGGTTCCGAGCGTCAACGGCTTGTCAACGGGCGCCTAAATACCACTCCACCAGGACCAGACCAAACTCCTTTAATTTCCACCTGCAGAGACACTTGCCATTGGTCCGCGATTCAGCGCAATTCCTAAGGCTCATTCACGATTATGCTGAACATACAGTCTGAGTCATGCATCCGGCTGATACGAGCAATTCACGCCCAATTCCAATGCATGGTTGCAGCGAACAGTGAACAGCTGAAATTTGGCAAAGAGCCTCCTGAATCTGCAAGAGCAGAAAAAGAGTACTTCCATTGGTTTCATATTCGTCACCTGTATCCTCTTGGTTCGACGATCTCAGCCTGAGCTTGGCTTTGGACCACCGTTGCAAGTCCCATGGTCTCCACCTTCATGGCCTTCACGGACTTGTATTGCATCAGGATTATCATATAAATATCCACATCAGCGCTTCATTCACGTAACTTTTAAGTTTGTGGCCTGCGATATCGCACTCTTTAAAGCATTCTACGTTCTATTGAGGGGCCTTAATTGTGGTTCCGAATTTCTTTTTCGCTGGAGACTCTCCTGTTCTTGCTGCGCATGTCCAGCTTGTTGGACCGATCATTGATCATAGGCTAGTCAAATAACCGGATATCGATAAGTGCACGATTGCGGGTATAAGAGCATCATCGATAGTAAGAAAGCGTCTCACACACCTTCATCAACAACCTCAATCTACACCGTTCTAACATCTACCTACTATGGCTCCTGACCCTCAGTGCGCTGCTCTCAACGCTGCAAAGAACAAGAAAGGTAAACTTTCTGCATGATCCAGATTCATTCGCTTCTCTCTGATATGCCCTCGGTCAGGATGGTCCTACGCTCAAATCGCTGAGAAGATCGGTAAATCAGAAAGTCATGTCGTCGACGGTACGTGTTCTTCTGCCCATCTTGATGTTTATTGGTCTCATCGACATCGCTCCAGTGTGCACTGGCAAGACGAAGCCCACTGCTGCTGAGTTTGATGCCATCGCTAAAGCGCTTGATATCAAAGACCAGGTGTGTTAATGTATTTCGATGCACAAATCTCAATAGATTCAGGGCTGAACATGATATTGATTTCTATTTTGTTTCTAGGCTCCTCACGACAGTGCACACACTACTATCTGAGTATTGACTGCGAGCATGAGAAGCTGTATTTGTTGTATCTTGCTGTACTTCTACTGTCGGGAAATATAAGTCGCAGTTGTTCAAGAAATACCTCGAGGCAGCAGCGGAGCCAGCAAGTTGAACGTTGAACGCCGTCATTGTCTCAGTCTGGTCGTTGTCATCGAGCAACTGCCATTGGCGGCGACCCTTCGCCGCGACAATCTCGTAATCAGCGTGACCACATCCTCTTATGGTTTCCGTTTCCCCGACCACAGCGTACGTATTCAGTTCGTGGGCGGTTTTGTTACATAAATGATCCTCTAGAGTCATTCGCGTCCGAGAGCCGAGCTTGACTCTCTAGTTCACTAGTTCCATCTTCCAAGACGCGAACCCGTATGTCATTGTCAGCCGATTTAACGGGAAGCGGCATACTAACGTCCAGGCTTTTAAGGCTGAGCGCCGAGCAAGTGTTTATGCTTTGACGAACAATCCTGGAACTCAAATCTCAATTGACTCCTTCATGAAACTCTACAATCCTCTTCATCCTCCGCCGGCTCCTCCTGGGTACGGCGGTGACAAGCTTATACCTGAAGAAAGTGCATCGTGAGCCCTGTTGTATTGTCTCAGTTCATCCGCTCTGATTCCTATGCGTTGTCTCTGTGCAAAAAGTATCCTTTCCAGGACCATGCTCTTTTGGTTAGATCCTTTAATCAAGGTCGGCTTTTCCAGGCCTCTTGAAACGGATGGTCAGTCATCTTCGACGACCAAGGTCTATGTTCAATTTGGGTACTCATTCCAATGCCTCATGGTCCCGCAGATCTATGGCAACTCCCAACAAATAAGCATACTGGACACCTGGCTGATAAATTGGAGAATGCCTTTTACATGCGCTGCCCCCCTGAACAAAGACCGTTCTTTCTGCGGGAGTCTGTCAACACACCCTCAAAGGTTAATTTCAATATCATAGTGGAAATTGGAAATAAGATTTACTTCGCAAGTCGCAGAAACGCTTTTGGTTCAAACGAAACGGTAAAGGACAGGGGTCGAAACCGGAAACGTACGATTCATCCTTGCCAAGAGCTTTATATGGCATGTTCATTTGGCAATGGTGGTTTGTAGGATTGTTGACTCTGGTGGCCCGTAAGAGTTACGTTCGTTCGATAGATTGACGAGGCTCATTCTTTCGTTGTCTAGAAACACTGTTGACGACCACTCCCTTACTCAACCAGGTCATATTTACCTGGCTAGCAGAATCGTCTGCATATGCTCAACTTTCCAATGCGCAAAGGACAGAATTCGGGATCAACCAACCCAAAGGTGTCGGCTATGGAACCGGTCTTGCAATCGCTCTATTCGCGATGCAAGGTACGTACTCCTAAGGCTTTGATTTCTCGGATGCTATTCAACACTCTTTAAACGTCCAGAAATTGCTAGTTTGGTGAGTAGGTCACGTTTCTATGTTATATAAAGCTCAGAGAATATTCTTCTGCAGGCAACTGTTCATTATTTGCAAGGTGAATTCAATGTCTCATGTTTTCCAACACTTTGCTCAAATTTTAACAGTTGGCATGAGCATGGGTCTCTGTATTAGGGCAGGTGTAAGCTAGAAAGTATTGCGTCCACTGTCTGATGCTGAAGTTTGTTTTCCTTCAGATTGTCGGCTGCATAACCAGAAAATCACTTCGACTCTCGGGACGTGCACGAGTCGAACATAACACTGGTCAAATTATGACCATGATATCAACTGATGCTGCACGCTTAGATCAGTTTTGCACTTTTGCCCACCAGTAGGTTCTGCATTCATCGAGATCGTGCTAGCCTCACACCTAGGTCATGTTAGGTTATGGATCGCTCCCATTCAAGTGAGTATCATCGCAATAATACCAAGATTTGTCTTAGGACCATCTATTATTCAGTTGATCGTTGGCATTGGTTTGCTTATCAAGACTGTAAGCACGTAGTATTCTGAATTGTTTACAAGCTGATGCATTTCAATAGATGGGGTACTCGGCACTTGTTGGACTAGGCGTTTGTTGACTCTATGCTACTCTTGACATCACATCTCAATTGCTGTCACAGGTCCTTATCGCGGGTCTTCCGATTCAGACCATACTAGTAGTTGTATTGTATAGACAGCGGTCGAAAGGCGTCAAGATAACTGATGCTAGAATACGACTCACGACCGAGGTGAGTCTGATATTCAGAATGACCACCAAAGGTATTAACAGTATTTCCAGGTCCTTCAGGGTATCAGACTACTGAAATTCTACGCATGGGAAACTTTCTACTCTGGCAAGATTTCTGGGCTTCGAAGGGCAGAACTGGAAACTGTTAAGAAATCGGCGTATGTGTCAATACACAACCATGTTGCTCCTTTACTAAAAAGCCTGTAGAGTTGCTGCTGCAGCACTCATTGCACTTGTGAGCTTCGTGCCAATCATTGCTTCGCTCCTATCATTCGTACGTCTACACTAGTACAATTATTGTCATTACTAAAACATTTACATTTTTGGTTCTCAAAGGTGACGTATTCTCTCACCGGGCACGATCTCAACGTGGCAATCATCTTCACCTCACTGCAATTCTTCAATGTAGGTGCTGCGATGTTTCGACAATGCTCGGTCCTTAGTACTTTTTTCAGGTCATTCGTACCCCTCTCATCTCGCTTCCAGCTGCTCTGGGAAGTCTGTCCGATATGATTGTTGCGATCGGTCGCATATCCAAGTTCCTCCTTGCCGAAGAACAAGCAGAACAATATGCAATTGATTGGGGTTGTAAAAATGCTATCGTCGCAGAAGGGGACTTTACTTGGGAAACGATAGACGCAAGCGATGGACACACTATCGCAAAAGACGAGGTATCGAAGAGTGTAGATACGAAGGACGTCGAAGGCTTTGTTGGGGACAAGAAAAAAGATGGATTAGAAACGTTGGCGAAGGAAAAGACAACAGAAAAGACAAAGAATGATGATGGGAACACGCTGAAGTCAACAGACGAACCATTCAAGCTAATGAATTTGAAGCTTACAATTCCGAAGGGTGCATTCGTTGCGATCGTTGGCCGTGTCGGTTCTGGGAAGGTGAGTTTCTCTGATGATTTATCCGCTTATGCTAATGTCTGGTTCGAAGAGTTCGATTCTGAAAGCGTTACTTGGAGAGATGCGCCGATTAAAGGGTCAAGTGGTGTTTGGCGGGTCGCTCTCGTACGTCCCGCAGACTGCCTGGATCATGAACGCCACACTGCGAGAAAACATTGTTTTCGGTCAAGAAGATAAGGAATCAACGTGGGTCTAGACTGAAGCAGAATTTCGCCAACACATTGATTGGCAGATTACTATTTCTAGCTTTCGCGGGATAGTTGAGGCTTGCAGCCTGACTCATGACCTTGATCTGTTGCCACAGGGAGAGAATACCGAGATTGGAGAGAAAGGGATTAATTTGAGCGGTTCGTTGCTTAGCCTAGTGCCACAGCTGATTGAGAACTCACACCTGCTTCAGGCGGCCAGAAGGTTAGCACGGGGAAAGTATTTCGGGCTTTTGACTATTTGACTCACTTTTACGTCTAGGCTCGAATATCTCTTGCGCGCGCAGCGTACACTGCATCTGATATAGTCTTGCTCGATGATCCTCTGTCTGCGGTTGATTCGTATGTGGGTAAAGAAATCCTCGAGAACTGCCTTCTCTCGGGACCACTTGCGAGCAAAACCCGCGTTGTAGTATCTGTCAGTATCAATTCTAATTTCACAGTCGTACATCTGATGAAAAAGCTGTCCGATAGCATGCTCTACACTTTTTAAACCAAGTAGATTACATTTACGTGGTTGACAATGGTGTCATCAAGGAAGAAGGGACATTTCAGGTTCGTCTGTTAGTGCCAATGCGCCGGTGTTAGACTGAATGCTTTGAATAGGAGTTGATGAATGACAGCGTGCTGTTCTCCTATCTCATAACGGAATACGGTCAGAACAAAGAAACTACTGAGGTGGATGTTGTCAAGAAAGAAGACCGGCCGAGGAATCTTGAAAACAAAGAATTTGCTATGCTTGCCAGCAACGCTCTGATGCAAGTGGAAGAGCGCAATACCGGAGCAGTCAGTTGGGAGACGTACAAAAAATATCTTCGGTTCGCTGGTAGCATCATGTGGGCTCCTCTCATTCTCATCCTACTTGCTTTGGTGCAATCCTCTGATGGTAAGAGGGCTCAAAGCAGCGCATGAGCACAAATTTGATCTACAATTTCATAGTGGGAACAACTCTTCTGCTGGGCTTCTGGACTGCTGGAAGCATCAGAGGTTTCGTTCAAGGGGATTATATAGCGTTGTATGCTGCTTTCGGTGCGTTATAGGTCTAGCTAATGTTCATAGTTCCGGGAGAATTCATCATTGTTCATGACTTTAGGCGCCGCCCAAGCTGTCTTTACCTTCTTGTTAACCTGGGTTTTTGCGTATGAACATTCCTTTGTCCCGTCATAGCTGACCTCACGCTTTCACTATTACACCAGTTATGTTGGTATGACTGCTAGCCTGACAATGTTCAGATCTGCTTTGAGCAGTGTCCTCAGGTCGCCTGTATCGTTCTTTGACACCACACCCATGGGTGAATTATCCGTGCACTATCTCATGCTCTGAAAATATTTACTAGCTCACAAACAGGGCGCATTCTATCCAGGCTCTCGAAAGATCAGGATACCCTTGACACACAGTTACCGCTGAACATGATGCAG
Organism: Omphalotus olearius VT 653.13; assembly: GCA_000296255.1. Lineage (NCBI taxonomy): Eukaryota > Fungi > Basidiomycota > Agaricomycetes > Agaricales > Omphalotaceae > Omphalotus > Omphalotus olearius. The sequence continues at coordinate 108,033 of JH814833.1, read as the reverse complement.
GTTTGTAATTCCCTTGAAACGATGGAAGAATTCTAACTTCGTTTGAAATGTCTAGTTCCTTCTCATTCTGAGCTCAGTTCTGGGAACAATCGGTCTTGTTTTCTATGTGTTCCCCATATTAGGAGCTATAATTGCACCTATGATGATCCTCTACTATATCACGTCGATTTACTACCGACGTACTTCTGTAGAAGTCAAACGACTGGACTCGATTTCACGATCAACCTTTTATAGCTCGTTCTCAGGTATTGACCCCACCTTGGTTTAACAAAAATCTATCTGAGTCGCTTTCTATTGCAGAGACACTTACAGGAGTTGCAACTGTTCGCGCTTATCGAAGAGAGGTTTGCCTCCTTTACTTGCCTTGTCAAATACATGCTGAAGACAAGCAAACGATTCTCTCGTCAGAAACGTGCATTGACGACTGCTGAGAATGGTCTTGATGCAGAAAATAGGGCATATTATATCACAATCACCCTGCAAAGATGGCTGGCAGTTCGGCAGGACTTGTTTTCCAACATCTTGATCCTCGGAATCGCGTTGTTTGCTGCTGGTTTCAGGACGTCGGTCAATACATCCAAAATCGCTGTCGTGCTATCATACACTTTGAGCTGTAAGTCTGCAACTTGACTGGTCTCACGCTATGGTAGCTGACTTTGGAACAGTCACCCAAGTTTTCTGTGAGAATAATACACACACGAGATGACATTTCCGAGCTTGCTAAAGGCTGTTTGTAGCTCAATTGATCACCCAGTTTGCCGAGAACGAACAGAATATGAATGCCGCGGAACGTTTGATAGTGTATACTGAACTATCTGCCGAGGCCGGAAAGGATAAAGGGATAGAACCACCGTCGAGCTGGCCAGATAAGGGGGAGATAAAGTTTACGAATGTAGACTTGGTCTATCGAGAAGGGCTGCCTCGAATCTTAAAAGGTGTCAGTTTCCATGTCAAGCCTGGAGAGAAGGTAAGTGGTGTGTGATGTTGAACCAAGAGTCCTGAAGTAAAAGTCTTAAAACAGATCGGAATTGTTGGCCGCACAGGAGCTGGTGAGCGTAACGAGATAACATTCAACGTCGAGACATCTAATGCCGATTTCAGGAAAGAGCTCGTTGCTGCAAGCCCTATTTCGGTATTTTTCACCTTTCTTCTTCGTCTTGTGGAGTTTCATCGTGTTCAAACAGGATCGTCGAGGTTCAACAAGGCAAAATTGAGATAGACGGTCAAGACATCGCTTCTATTGGATTGGATACACTACGCAGCAGGTTGGCCCTGGTACCGCAAGAATGTACGCTGTTTCTAGGAACCTTGAGAGAGAATTTGTGCGTGTGTAGTGACCATGTCCGGTTCCCCTAACTGATATTCGTTGTTTTTAGAGATCCACTTGGATCCCGAACCGACGCCGAATTAATTTCGGTCTTACAGCGAGCCTCGCTACTACCCAAGGATGGGATAAAGGATCCGACTGCGGAGGCGAAGTTCAGTTTAGATTGTGCTGTGGGAGATGAAGGTTCGGTTTGTTGTCAACGTGTTCAATGGCAGACTGATTGGCATCATTAGGGTCAAATTACAGTGCTGGAGAGAAACAGCTACTGGCGTTGTGTCGGGCACTTGTCAGGGCGAGCCGGGTAATCGTATTGGTAAGTGCATGACGGTATTATCGATGTATATGTTCTTGACAAGTGCTGTCGTCCAGGACGAGGCTACAAGTAATGTCGACGTAGAGACGGACGCGAAGCTTCAGAAGGCCATCCAGACTGAATTTGTTTCTTCTACTCTCCTGTGCATCGCGCATCGGTTGAACACCATTGGTAAGAGGTTGCTCTATCCATCTGGATATCTAATACCATTACTACAGCCCATTATGATCGTGTCCTGGTCATGGACGACGGGAGAGTTGCTGAATTCGGGACAGTACTGGACCTTTACGACACGGACAACTCGATTTTTCGATCCCTTTGTGATGAAGCAAGTCTGAAAAGAGATGACATTGTTCGTATACGTGAAGCTCACGGTTGACATACTCCGGCGCCAAAATTATCTCATATTTACTAGACTTACTCTGGAATACCTGCTCACTACTCTATTTCTACGTACAGCCTATCTCATAAGATATTGCAGTCGCACATGTTATACTCAGCATAATAAACACCTCATTTTCTTAGTTGGGACCCGAGGCGCGACGCGTGTCGTGCCATTGCCGGTGGGGTTCGTCAGCTATACGTATTGCCGTTTTACGATTCTATTTGACCACCAATTAATATCGAAAGTGAGATTTGGTCCCTCTTGTCCTTCCAGTCGGCGTTGACTACATAGTTGACTGCCACCCACGATCATGAAGAAATTCTTCGTTACTTCCTTGAAAATCCTGCCTCGTACACCCGGGTACTGTGACAGACGGCCATTTTCAACCTCTCCCATCAGACATTCAGAGATCGCTGGCACTGCACCTCCCTATCAGTGTTATGTTTTTCTACATTCTTCGGTCCCTCCTTCGGCATTTCCAGCGAAATTCATGAGCCCCGTACAACGCGCATTACAAATGAAACTGGTTAGGTGGGGAGGGTTCGTGAACTGGGTTTGGTACGAGGATTTCAGCTCCTCTAAGATTCAGAGTCCAGTGACTCCAGTCGATCCTCGTCATGACACTCCGGGACCTCAATCTGCCACTGCTTTCACCTCGTTTGGAGAAAGGATTGAGATTCCACATCTCTCGCTCACTAACATCGATGAAATCGAGGAAAGTTTGTTGAGGCGGGTTGAATCCCCCCTTGAGCGGCAACCTATCGAGCAATTAGAAGAACTCCACTTGTTCGTGTGTACCCATGCGGAACGTGACTGTCGGTGTGGGGAACAGGGCGGGGAATTCTCTCGGGCGCTGAAGCAGGAAGTAAGACGGCGGTGTGAGATTGACTCTCTGGGAATTTACAGTCGTGTTCGGATTGGTGAAGTCGCCCATGTGGGACAGCATCGGTTGAGTCTTTTTTCTTCCTACATAATCAATATTTTCTGCGGTCTCATGCTATTTTTCGATGCCTCAGATATGCCCCGAATTTGCTCGTATACCCTCGGGGAGATTGGTATGTCACCCATAATCTTGTACGTGCTGTAATGATCAATTCTTCCATAGGCTTGGGCTTTTGAAGAAGGAAGACGTTCATACAATATTGGAACAAGTCGTAGAATCCAGTACCTCTCCCAGCCACAAAATAGTCTTTCCCAAGGCTAATTGGCGTGGACGGATGGGCCTATCCCAGGATGAACAATTAAGATTATATTCTGCACAATAGATTTCAGTATCGTAACGGCCATCTTGCCATTAGATTGACGGAAGTTGAAGTCCTGTATTATGCGGGTCACAGTAATCTCCGAAACTCTTAGTCTCAATGCCTTCACAGTATCCAGAATTTATCGTTCTTCCGGGACCACATAATCACCGTATCAAACAGATCGCAGATAGGCAATGTTTCCTGGCGGAAACTATCAAAGGGCTTTACTAATATTTTCAACTTGAATTTTCCACCCGTGCAGTGGAAACCCTGGAGAAGATTCCTGGCTCCCATCCCATCCTTCCGCCATCATGGCAACGGCGTACAATAACGCACCCGAGCCAGGGAAGTAAGGAGTGGGTACTCGAACGCCTCCAATGGGCATGCCAACGTCGTCGAACTCGAACAACGGGTGCAACAACCACTCGATGGCTTTCTCGGTCTCCCCGTTTCTTGCCGCAGACATCGCCAACATAGGGAAGTCCCAGCTGCGTCATGCGTAGGAGTAGTGAGTAAAAAATGTGGTATGGTAAGCTTGAGCTCAGCTTACCCCCAGCAGTTGCTGATGTTCCAGCTCGTGAATACCATCTCTGCCGTTAACTTTGCAATTGTGATATTCAAGTCCTCGGTTTCTGGTAGCCAACCATATAGGCCCACTAGTGCTGGATGATCGTTCGTGTACGCTGGGTCAGTCCAGAAGTTGCTTTCTATCCCCTCATAAACTGAATACGTTCCATTTTCTACAGGAAGCTTGGCCAAATTTCTCTTGACCACGGTCCAATTGCTCGGTACCTCAGCACCTAAACGCTCCATCCAAGTCTCTGCGAATCCTAAGCCCAATCTCCAATAAGCGAGCTCAAAGGCGGGATTGACTGTGACGTTGGGTTGCGTATCTTCGCTGACAACATACATCGGTGGACCAAGGTCGTACACCCCGGTAGATTCGTTGTACCACGCGAAAACTGACATCCAATCAGCAGTCGCCCTCACGACGGCCTCCCATTTCCTGAGCGTGTCTTTCGTAGGAAACGCGCGATACTCATACTGCGCGAAGACCAGAGGATGTGGTTGCTCCCATATAAGAAGATTGTTGATCTCTCCAGGTGAAGAGCGACCTGAGGGATCCGTCATTTTTGGCCATCGGGCGCCGGAAGGCCATCCCTGTTGAACCTGGGCCCTTTCTATCGATGTCATCAGGAATCGGGAGTATATGTCTGTCGAACGTTGCAGAAGTTCCCAGTTGTTCCATAATGCCCAGTGTGCGCAGTGCCAGAAGTACATTTCCATATGGAATTTACTTTTGGAAGTCAACTATGGGTAACAATGCGCGAGGTTGGGTAACGTACCCGTACTAGAGCGCGAGGGTGAGGAATATTGAACAGTAAGTCTTCATTTTCATTGCTTATAATTAGATTTACACTCACCCAACCGTCATTGACCAGACCCGACTGTGGATCAGTTGCTCAGACAGATTCAATGTCACCAAGAATTCAAGTAATCACCTCCTGAGGCGGCGTATCGCCGGCTTCGTTCACTCTCATCAAATAGCGCGATAAGACAATTCTTCTTTGTAGCTCATCCGCTCGAGAATCCGTCGATCCTGTGTAAACGTCGATGAATCCATCGTGTGTCCAGTAATCTTCCCAAACCTCTGCAGACGACTGGGCAGCAGACAAGGGATCTGGAATAGTATCCGGACTTTCTATGCTGAACGTCGCAACCAATGCAAAACTATCAGACTCTCGGGAACTCGGCTGCACACTGTATCGGTGCTCGGAAGGAGAGTCTCGAGTAATAGAAAACTCGTCACCACCGACGGACGTGAGGAACCTGGCAGAGACGAGCTGATGGGTGATCTGTGCTTGAATTCCGCCTTGTAGCTCCGTGCTCAACGTGGTGGTGTGGTTCGCGGGAAGGGACCAGTTTCCTACGAAGGGCGCGCTAAATTTGGCGGACCCATCGTTCCACGGAAAGTCGAGGAAAACGCCCAGCCTCCCCTGCTGGAGTAGTGGCGAGCTGATCTGGATTGAAACCGAGTCGGTCGTCTGGGCGCAGGTTGTCCGGACTCTGATGACAACGTCATCGAACGAGAATTCGCTTGTGATGATTCCAGTCCACAAATCAAGCTCCTGGTGGATAGCAGTCAAGTTGTTCTCGGTGACATTCATTGGAATGCCATTCTGGTCTCGGAATAATAGACCCACTCTGCCCAGATTGACGCGGTTAGGGTTTGCCGTGAGCCATTGCTCGATGAGTGGGTCTGCACCACCGAAGTCGTATTCGACTGGCCGACCGTGATTCAACCAACTGGCTCCGTGGTAGTTTTCAACATCCTCTATTGTCCGTCCGGGCGGAAGCGAGTCATTCTTCCATCCCCAGTAAGACATAATAGCGAAGGGCAGGAAGGTCTGTAGACCAGTCACTACGCAGCAATTAGGCGAGTGAAGGCACAATCTGCTGCATTACTCACCATCTGCGCCGAACGCAAAGTTACCGTTTCCCACTTGCATGGGTGTGCTGGGACTGGATGCATTGCGAATAGGGTTGTATCGTGTTACGATTGCATGCCGGTCGATGGTCCCGTTAACAGTGACCGTAAAGACTATGAGAAAGCCCAAGAAGCGGCAAAGGCTATGGACCATCATTGGGGGATATCATAAGCTACGAAGTAACATCGATCTTATAGAGAACCTACTTTGAGTGATGCTAATGATCATAAGGGCTGGAGCGCTGGCATTTCAACGGGAATGGCGATCGTCCGGACCGCTGACGAGGAGGAATTGGGTCATGGGATGGGGTAAGCTTTAAATCCAAATGACCCTACAGTTTTTGTCTTCTGTCATCAGAGCGTATAGAGCGTATAGCTGTCGATCAGTATTACTTGCAAATCAAAGGTCACCGACAATGGTAACAAAAGTAGCAATCATCCAAGCGCGTTGTTCAGTCATGTTAAGGGAATATCACGACTGCGTGGCATACTACGACTCATTAGCTGGCGACATCGGCCGTTCATAACGTCTCTTGAAAGTCTGTGGGATGATGCGTCTTAGGTAGTAACTTTCTCTTGTTGAATTCAACGTGAAATCCAGTACTTTAGTGGCTAGATGTGTCGGCTAATTCAATGTCTACCTAAATTTTTTGACGTTGAAGAACAGCTCCTCCATAAGGTTCACAGAAGTCATTGGGCTACGAATCAGTAGAAAATGGAATACTGCATGATAGTTCTGGGGTCCAAGCAAATAGTACTGTTCCCGTTGATCGAGATGATCACACGGGTCGGAGTGGCAGTGTCTGACGCTCTCTGCTTTTGACTTACAACTCCCACCAGTCTATTTTGCGACCACACGCGAAGTTCGATTTAAATTGCATAGTGGCAGTGGAGACTTTCTGAGTCTCTACTTCTTCACTATGAAAGTTTGCATACCTTCATAATCAACAATGCTTCGAACACTTCTTACTCCATTACGCGCCAAGTTCGACTTGTCACCGCGTTCCGCAACTATCCAACCTGCATTCGTTCAGGACGACGAAGATCTGGCGCCGGAAGATTTTGCACGAGACGTTTTGATAGAGCTCATGCGAAACTCTGTAGAGAATTTGAAGCAGGCTGAGACGAGGCATGCGCGCATGGAAGTGCGTATTCTTATCACGCTGACAACACGCTGCTGACGAATGGAATAGGTTCTTGTCGAGACGCGTAGAATAATGCAGCAAGAAGAGCGGACGAAAGACGTGTTTCGTGAATTGGACGGCTTCCTTGTGCTCATCAGTGTCCTTTCGACCGCTCAGACCGTCGACACAGGCCCGGTGGTGGAACCTGAGGAGCAGGTCCTCGCAGACACTATAGAGTGTACTAGGCTCGTTTTAATGGTCGCATCTGAGGCCATGTACGCGCACAGTGAAAATACAGAGTATTTCACGACTTTCGTTGGGTACGACTCGCTCGCGAATGCCCTTCAACCTCTGATCTCCGACCAGAGGACCACAAACCAAACTTTAGGTTTTCTCCTGAGCTTTGCCCTTCATGATTTCTCATTCACGGATGTCTTTGTCAGTCTACATCAGACACAGACAGAGCAGCTCGATACAACCCTCAATGAATTTCGCGCTCGACTTGGTGCTGTCGTACGACCTGGTGCAATATACTTGCTGTGGAACTTCGTCCCTAAGTCCAACGCTTCGTTCAGGCTATTTGAAGTAATTGCTACAGCGAATCACCGTAATCTGGCTATTTTGAGCACGGAGGAAATTGTCCGGCCTTTATTAGAGATACTCCGGAGTGTTCAGGATAGACAGGAGAAGTCAATAGCCCAGAAGTTGCAGAGGAAATTGTTTGACATGGGTGCTTCCACGGCCGATGCTCGAAGTTTGCTGCAAAGCGCAATCAGGGATGACGGGACACTGGATATGGAGATCTTAGAGCTCATCAGGGCCGCCATGAAGTCGCGATGGCTTGAACATTTTTCTCTGGAATCGCCCGCTGCGCTGGTGCTCAAGAAGGAAGGCATGAAAGGCATGCCGGTGACTGGTTTCACTTTCATGGTATGTATCCCAAATGTCAAGGCACTCAAATCAACAGTTGACTTTTACTTTTAGATTTGGTTATGGGTTGAGAGATTACCTGAACTTAATTGCTCCCATCGCATCTTCGCTGCACGTGTAGATACCTCTACGGAAAAGGAGCTTGTGTCGTTGCACTTGACCAATGACGGAAAGCTCGAACTTATGACCTCGAGCAACGTCAGCCCCGTCGTGTTCAGCCAGGTAAATATAGCCAAGGCTAGATGGATGCATATCACCTTGGTGCACTATCCTGGAAGGGATAAACATTCTAGCCCTAGTATTCGTATGTAGTTCGCCTTATTTCTGCCCCGTGGAGCTGAAGTTTGCTATGATACATAGGGCTCTTCATAGATGGTGTCTTGAATGACAGTCTTGACTGGTACTATCCTAAATCTGACCTCCCTTCACCTCAAGCTGGAGAATATGTGATTGGCGATGACTCGAAGAAAGCGAAGATGAGCTGGTGTTTCGCTTCAGCATATCTATTATCTCTTCCTCTCGGTTCGTCACCTCACAGCTGCTTGAGTGTCTTTCACTGATCTTTTTATAGCGGATGACATACCACGATTTATCCACCATCTTGGCCCTCGATACTATGGCAATTTTCAGGATGCAACTTTGGTCAAATTTTTGACGTACGATGCCTCTACATCTTTAAACATGTTCTTGTCCACAATCGCTAGTGCTTCCGCATCCAATGTTTCCTCTCCCCTCGTCAAAGCAGTACGAGACGGCATGGGGATACCTGACAATGCCATTATATTCTCTGTTTCGCCGTTACATTGTTCCGCAGGCTACGTGAATTGTGTGCGTGTAAACGGCTATAAAGGCGTAAAGGGAGTTCAAAAAGAGTTCGAAGTGAAGGGTAATGTGTATGTCGTTAAAGCGAAGTGTCTGGATATGGCGCTTTGGACGATTGGAGGAGCAGCTATCCCTTTACGAATCATACAAGTGGCCAATGTCAGTATTTGGTCTAGTAGCAGTTGATTTATGATCCTGACTCTGTACAGACTCCTCATGAAATCTCGCGTGCGCTCGGCATCCTGACAGACGGGCTGAAGAATAGCTGGCAGAATTCAGAAGACATGGAGAAACTGCGTGCGTTCAATTTGTTTCAATGTCCATAAACGCATTTCGGAATGACCTCGCTTATTTTAGGTGGATACGACATCCTTGCAGACATTCTTCGTTCCAAAGCACAAATGATAAATCTGACCAGCTTTGAAACGTTATTCGAGTTTTTGGGTATTAATTTCCGCTCTCCCGAGTAAGTCAAACATTTCACATTTCTTTGGGAGCCGACTCATTGTTGATGCGTAGGGCCTCGACTATTGTTAATATGGTTGCGTATAAATCCGTTGCCGTAGATTTTGAGCTCTGGTCACACACACGTCAAGACATACAGAGAGTTCATTTGGAGCATTTTATTACCCTCTTAGTCAATAGCCGATATCGACGCTTCAACATGAAACAACGTTTTGCAAAGATTGGGCTTGTGCGGAGGCTGTTGTTTGTCCTTCAGACAGATTGGTATCAGTCTGAAAGCACGACTCTCGTGATAGAGGTCCTTAAAGCTTCAGCGCAAGCGTTGTGGACGAAGGAAGATGCTATAAAACCCCTTGTATCTTTCCTGGCTGCGAACCTCCAGGAAGGTAAGTCGATACATCGACATCAGGCGGGTCTCTTATTAATGTTGTCGTCATGGGCAGATTCTGTTGCTAGCTCCCCCCATTCAATCATCTCACGAATCGAGTACAAGGATGGACGGGAGAAGGCTGAGCAAGTGCTGCAAATGTTTGTATCGATACTGTGTACACCGACATGCTACACTAAGTTCGCTGCTGCTCTCCCAGTCACGCGCATTTGTCTTCTGCTGCTAGGTGACAAGCCGACTCCAACTATTGCCAGTCAAATCCTCATTCTTGTCGGACTTAGTATCAGTACATCATCGTCCTTCACGCGGAAATTTGAACTTATTAGTGGTTGGAGTGTCCTAAAGTCTGTCTTGCCCGCGTGTTGGGATGCTCATGTCAGCGAAGCTGCTTTCGATGTCCTCCTTGGACATATCCAGCCGAACGGTCAAAGGGACACTTCGTCGACCTCTGCAGAGGATAACATTGTGACTTGTCCACAAATAGTGCCAGCCATTCTATCGGCATTGAGGAATGGCCTGAGTGCTGTGGCGAACAATTGTGAGACGACTGAAGAGTCGGAGTGTAGGCTGTCTTCTTTGTGTCATTCGGCGTTCTCTGATGAGTTTTCTTTACACAGCTCCTGCCCAGCTCTCGTGGCAGGTAGAGTCAACGATGGAAACACTCGTTGAACAGCTCATGAACCTTCATGCATCTAGTGCTACTTTCCGCCAAGTTTTCCGATCACAGCAAACTACTCAGCTATTTGTGAACGCGTACAAGAGCTTTGTTGGGAAAGTATCATCTGCCCCTGAAATCAACCATAGGACTATTCGCATACTCGAGAAATTGACACATTTTGGACTTGCTTTGGCATTGGATAATGCAGTCGCCGGGGCTCAAAAACGAGAGGTAATAAACTGAAGTCATAACCTTTTGGAAACAAGCCTGAATTTTTATACCCTCCAGATCTTAGACATTCTTCAGTCCGCTGAAACTGTCCTCAATCCCAGCGCTGAAAAAACCACCATCGATCCAAATCTTGTCGCTGACACTCGCTCTGTTCGTCAGAGAATTGCCTCAGCACGATTTAGCATCCAGGTTGGCGAAAGAACGGTCATTAAAACCATTTCTCGAATGGTGGAATGGCGTCAGACAATCCAAGTTTCTGAGCGCAAACGTCTTCGGAAGAATATATTAGATCTGTAAGCACTGTGTATGCATCTACACATGGCACATGAAGCTAATCTATAGCCTAGCCGCGAAAATCGGAGACAAATATCTCGTCTGTACGAGTGGATTCATATGTTGACTGCTGAAAGAGGTCTTTGGTCCAACCACGCTCAGCAATCATGGCGTTTAGATGAGACGGAAGGACCTCATAGGATCCGGTTGGTCATTTCCGATGCCTGCATAATTCAACTAAACCCCTCGTTATGTAACAGAAAGAAAATGGAGCCCGAAAACAGTAAAGTCCATGGTACTCGTATTGAGGAACAACGTCATATTCGTGACGTTCAAGTACCTGAGATGGACAATGCCTCGGCGGTGGTGCAGGTGGAAGTTCCACCCTGGGCAGACACGTATGAAATTTCTTCAACGGAGATTGAGGGTACAGTAACTTCATGTTGTAACTCCTCTCGTCGGTACTGATATCAATTTGCAGACCGCCAGTTGGCAGAAGAGATTGCCGAAGATAAACATCGAAGAGTTCGACATGAACTGGAACCGGGCGATGTTATTGAAGCAGTGTCAACGGTAGCCCGCGTGGCAGGAGTTGATTCGTCTCGTCTGTGTCTTTTAGCCTGTTTTTTTTTTTTTTTACCTCAAGGCTGATTTATCTTCAGCTGGACTGCTAATCATCGGTCGGACTCATATTTACATGCTGGACGGACTTGTCGAAAGCGAGGATGGGGAGGTCATTGATGCTCACGATGCCCCAAAGCGATTGTTCTTTGTCCCTGGAAGTATTGTCGAACTTGAGGGTCCTCAGCGCGCGCAGAGATGGTATTCTTTCGTCCACCTTCCTCTCATGACTAGTTGCTGAATTTGACCATCTTAGGGCGCATGATCAAATAACGACAGCCAGCAACAAAACATTTCTATTTCGTGATGTAGCGTGAGTTCGTTTTTACACCAGCCAGAGCTTCTCTCACTGTGTGTCTAGACTTGAAATCTACTTCAAAGACAGCCGTTCTTTGCTAGTCGTGTTCCTTGATAAACAAAAACGTTTAGAGATGGATCGGCATCTATCCGGCATTGCAGCACGGACGGCTGAGGCTGTCCATACACCGGGACTCCTACGAACTCCGTTACTGGGAAAAGTCAGTGCCAGAGTGCTGTTAGGTCTTCGGGCGGATGAATTGATGACAGCGCAACGGCGGTGGCAAGCCAGGGAAATAAGCAATGTGAGATCTGTCACACTTAGCTGGCTTGGTCCAAAGACTGATCTGTCCTGCATCTTCAAGTTTACATATCTAAGCGTTCTGAATCAAATCTCAGGCCGCACACCTAGCGATGCCACCCAATATCCCGTTTTTCGTTCGTAATGTGGATTCGCGTGTGGCTTTCGCTCTTTGACCGTTCCTCTTTTGCAGCTTGGGTTCTTCAAGACTACAGCTCGCAGAAACTGGATTTATCAAATCCTGATACGTATCGAGAGTATGGACATTGTTAAAGCTTGGTGCCTGCTCGTCTGACATTCTTTCCAGTCTTACAAAACCGATGGGCGCTTTGACGGCTGCTCGCCGTGAAGCTGCTGAAACTCGTTACAGCAACTTAGAAAGCGTGGGGGAGAAGCCGTTCCATTATGGCACACACTTTAGCTCGTCCATGATTGTGTGCCATTTCTTGATTCGTATGTCGCCATTTACGCATATGTTCAAGACTTTGCAAGGTGGAGACTGGGATCTGCCTGATCGGCTTTTTAGGTAGGCCGATGCTGTCCGCTATTCGCATCTCATGCTGAAATTACTTTCAGTGACATCTCAAGGGCATACGAGTCTGCAGCTCGAGATGTGCGAGGAGATGTCAGGGAACTCATCCCTGAGTTCTTTAATTGTCCTGAGTACGTGTCTTGAGCTCCTATCGGTGATGTGCCATTTTTGATAATCCGAGTTAGATTTTTGGAAAATTCGGCAAACATCGATTTCGGAGTTCAGCAAAATAATGGAGAGAGAATTCATGATGTAAAATTACCTCCTTGGGCACGACAGGACCCATTGTTATTTATTCTAATGAACCGTAGAGTGCATTCATTTTCGTCCCTTCGGAAACTCACAAGACTCATGTAATTGCTGTGGAACAGGCACTTGAAAGTCCTTACGTCAGTGAAAATCTTCCAGCGTGGATTGACCTTATCTGGGGTTGCAAACAACGAGATCCAGCTTCGTTAAATGCCTTCCATCCATTATCTTACGAAGGATCCATTGGTTCGTGCCACAATTTTTTAAACCTCGAACTCCCTTGATCGACACCTTCTCTAGACCTAGATGCAATCACTGACGAATTAGAACGTGAAGCCACCGTTGGTATCATACACAATTGTAAGCACATAGAACCTTCATGACTATTTCCTATTTTCGGTATTCATTAAAGCGCCACTTTAGTCGGGCAGACGCCTAGAAAACTGTTCAATACACCGCACCCTCAGCGATATAATCATGGCTTGCACACGTTGCCTATTGGAACGTTACACGGGATAGAAGAGGATGCACAATTGCTGTTGCAGGGGAGTCGATGTTTCAGGGGTACGTTCCGACCTCGTTTCTACAAACTGGTGTTGACTCTAACACCTTCTCTTATCAGATCTGGGCCCTAACACGCCTGTCAAAGAATTGGTTCTAGATATGATTGGAGAGAAGATTATTCCATGCCCAGAAGGCTTGTTGTGCATACCGCTTCACCCGCACGAACAAATTGAGTGGGGCCCGGCAGGCACCGGAGCGGAAGAAATGAGGGTTTTGGTCGACGGAAAGGTCAGCATTGACATTGCAAGAGTCCCGAATGTTTTTTTAAATGCCTTTTTGTGCTGTCTTCTCAGGTAGTACAGGTCATCGAAGGCGCATTCACTACTTGCGCCGCCTTTGCTGACTCGTCCAACCTCGTGACAGGAAGCAGCGATCATACCGTTCGTCTATGGACCATATCTCGAGGAGGCGCCTCGTCATCCTCGCTTTCCGCGTCTACCTCTTCTCATTCGAATTCTAACTCCTCACTAAATGTATCACCCTCTCACATCATGCGCATGCACACCGACACAGTGGTACGCGTGGCGGCGTGCCGAGCCTGGTCAGTCGTCGTGAGCGGATCGAAAGATGGGAGCGCTGCGATTTGGGATCTAAATCGAGGAGTATATGTTAGGTCAATTTGGCATGGTGATCCGAATGGTACCAGTCTTGCTGGGGATCAGGATTTAACTGCAGTCAACTTGGTTGAAATCAACGAGAGCACGGTAAGTTACCTCTATCTCTATCTTTCATTGCCTATGGTCGACTAACCGTTCTCATCTAGGGTTACATCGCGACCTGCTCCCGACTCAAGCTCTGTCTACACACCATCAATGCACGTCCATTGGCAACGATGGAACTGACGACACCCCCAACACCCCTATCCACATTTGCCCCCTCGACTCCTTACTCCCTCTACACTTCCACTCATCATTCAGCACACCCGCTTCCTCCTCCACCCATAACTGCTCTTACCTTTCACGAGCGTGAATACTCTCACCTAGGCGTTCTTGCGACTGGTGGGCCGGACGGCACGATCACGCTGTGGACGTGGAATGCGGATGGGACGCCTGATGGAGAAAAGGCGAGGTGGGAGTTTGTAGAGATTCGGAAAATGAAGGTCAGAGCTTCGATTGGGTCGAGGAGGGGTTCTGGGGCGACAGGAGGTTGGGATTCGGGAAGAATTTCAGGAGTTACGGCGCTGAAATTCTTAGGGTCAGTGTCGAACTTTCAATTTAGATTTCTTGTTCACTGAATACCGATGTCACGATAGGGAGAGTCTTTGTCACGGCGAAGATAGTGGTAAGTCGTATGTATGGAGCTTGCCTGACTGAGCTCAGAGTATGTGGTGGTGTGGTGATAGTCGGGGAAAACCATTTGGAGAGAATTTGGATAGCCAGTCCACTCCTTAGAAATTGTGTATAAAATTGTAGCATATTGTACACCCATCTTCAATTCTTGTCTTATAATTTAAGTTGTCCTATGTTCCTCCACCCATTACACGAATCTGATATGATACACTGACTAGCACAACTTCAAGCTTCAGGCCCAGGTCCTGCAACATATGTGCTTCTATCTCCGTCACTCAAAAATCGTACATATCTTTCACGATCTTCTGTTCTTCTTCCAGCAATTGCTGAGAGTAAGCATATGTGTAATAAAGACCGACTAAGAAAGAAAGATTAGTCCACCAGCCAAGACAAATGTAGTCGGAGAACAACCTACCCAGCTCAATTACCCATACTTGAATGAACAGAGCGACCGATAATCCTTTGGCTGGAATCGAATGCTCGCAAAACATTCTCGAGAATTTGTCCAGATTACTGCATGCTCCAGGAATAGAAAGAGGAGGTTGGAACAGAAGGACAAGACAAAAGACGCCTGAGCCAACGGCAAGCAAGAACTGTGCGAGCGACATTGAAAGGAATAGAGAGACTTGTGTGCGCCTTCGGCGGAGTGCGCTCTGGAAGCTATTTTGTGTGATATCACGTCTTCAGCTGTCGTTTGACGAAACGAAGGACGAAACAAGAATGCGTACCCGAAGCCCGATACGAACAACAGCAAGAGATAAGTAAAGTCATGGAGATACAGTGCAAATCGGTGAATATCAGAATCCGATCCCAAGTCCGCGTTTGATTCTGAAAGAATCGACTTGGACAACGTTTGGGACAAGACGCCACCCGCCGCGAGCAGAATCAAAGAAAAGAGAATCTCTGTTGCTGCGACGAACAGGAGGGTGTGACGGCATGGTGAGTTTGACATGGGCTCGATGTCAGGGGGAGACTTGAAGCTTGAAAGAGTCGATTAGATGGTGAGTAAATGCCGCCCAGCGGATGCACAATTCAATGTGGCCAGCACGACGCACTCGTCAAGAGGCGTTATTTCGACGGTTTTGTCTGAAGCAGTCACAGACCTGGGCTGTTAAAAAAAAACCCCGCACGACATACTACCATGCTTTTATAACACAGCTAACCATATCTTTCCCGTCTCGTTAGCGACCGCGATCACGCAAGGGAAAGTGATTGACTCACTGATGATATGTAGAGTGTGTCAGAGTGTGTCCCAGCCCAGCCCTGTTCACTGCCCACTGCAAACGCCACAAATTGAAACTTGCTCGTTCTGTATTGTGGAAACCGGATTTACTTAGCCTGGAGCCATCGATGCAGAGTTTGACGTCGACTTTGAGGTTGTAGGGTGGCCGCTTTAAAATTACAAATTCGGATATCGGAGCGCTCGTTCATGTGTGGGCGCCTATGCCATGCAGTCCATGCCGCAGCAGAGCCTTTTTCTGTCAGAGCAAGCCAGCGTAATTTCAGTATGTATTCACATTTCCTATAATTACAGGTACAGTGCACCGCGCCGCATATTTACCGAGTACATCAAAATACATCAAGCCCACAAGTTATCCATCATCAACCATGATCCGACCTTCGTCGAAGTTCACTGAAGTCTTCAAACACTGCCCATAATCTCACTCATACGACCACAAAAGCTAAATCCTAGCGCTACAACTCCTGCAGTCAGTAACAAGGCAGCCTTGGTCTTGTTCTTAACAGCAAACTCTCTCGCCTTGAGTGTAGCTGTGAGGGAAGTAGCAGCACCTGCGGCATCTATTGAGGCAATTTCTTCATCGGTGAGAGCTGCAAAGCGGACGTCAAAGATGAGTTCAAGATGAAGATGTTATATAAGGAGTTGAAGGGACGTACATAGATCGCCAGAATGGAGATATCTTTCTAGCCTCTCCTTCTTCGAGCTTGTCCTACACGCAAAGACAGCAGATGCATTTAGATGATCATGCTGTTAAGGAGCTATCTAGCTCGGAAGGAGGAAAACTCACGTAACAGCAACCGCACCTTTGGCTTTCACCCACGCCAACAAAACTTCTTCCGGCTCGACCTTGAGCTTCGATGCGATTTCATTGACAGGAGCATCTACGGGCCCGCCGGGTCGGCTTGTAAGTGGGCTATATTGGTACGCAATTGTGAGGAAGGGATTGAAACAAACATTTTTTCACTCACATGAGAGCACTGTACGCTTCGATAACAATATTATGTTTTTTGGCGTAGTCAATGATCGGTGCTTGTTGTTCGTACACGTATGGATGGAGAAGGATCTTTGGGGGCGTTTGAGTATACACACACAACTGCCAGATAATAGAGTACTGACTTGATTGGCTGCTGGCTTGACATTCGACGAAGCGAGCAGAGTGGCAAGGTCCTGCACCCCGAAGTTGCTTACGCCAATGCTCCTAAGTATTACATAGAGAAGTGAGAAAAGCAGCTGACACAGAAAGATGATAAGACTTGCTTGACAAGGCCCTGCTTCTGAATTTCCTCCATCTCTTTCCACGCAGTCGGTATGTCTGGCTGCGCAAGCCTAGGGTGGTGTATGAGATACAAATCGACATAGGTCACCCCTAGCTGAATACCGAAGTAAGCTGAGGTGAACGGAAAGCCACGACAAGGAAATGCTTAAACGTACATTCGCCAAGCTATTCTTGATAGAGGTCTTAATATCTAATCCGTCCAGCCCCGAATACTTGGTAGTAATAAAAAATTCTTCTCTCTTCAATCCACTCTCGTGGATGGCTTGCCCGGCCTCTGACTCGTTGCGGTAAGCCTGTGCAGTGTCTGTGTGTTGTGATGAGCTCAACAAACAAGCATACAGAACGTTTTTGAACGAACCGACGTGACTGAACCCTACATTGATAGCCTGATCAACCTGACCGATAGGTCCAGCACCATTTCCCAACTTCCATGTCCCAAATGCAATGGTTGGCATGTCATACCCTGTCCAATTCATTTTAAGTTCAATTCTTTTTCGGTCTCCAGGGTCGAACACATACCACTGTTGAGCTTGACTGGATCCCAAGGCATGGTCGCAGTCTTGTTCTCGGTTTATGTGTAGGTGAACAGGCTTTCAGGATACAACGACAGGTACCTGGGAACGATATGATGGCGTTCCGAACCCCTTATAAGTAGGGAAGTTGAATCTGTTCGTGTGAACAGAGTTATAAATTTCGTGCCCGACACATGGAACATACCATTGCGTCAATCCGACAATTTCTGCGGTAAGAACCCGTCATCGCTGCAACATAGTACGCTGCTGGTATCGGTTTACTGGGACAAATTCTGGCTTGATGAGCATTTGAATGTTAATGAATGTTGAAAAGGCACTACGTACTTACACCAAAACCTTTAGATCTCTGAGTATAGTGCGTGGGACTTTTTTTCACCTGGGGGATACAACGGCGCTTAGAAATGTCAACGCTTCCTTCCAACCTCTGGATTACAGTATTCATAGTACACTAACAAAACTATTTCCACAAAACAGACACCGATGAACTGCCTCTAAAAGCTGTTCCACGAACCAGCTCCCTCTTACAGCCAGCGGAAGCGACGCCTCAATCTGTGCTGATCTGAACTCGGACAGCGGAAGAAAAGCTTTTCTTGTGCATCCTATACAAGTCCGTACATGCGCCGTTGATAGGATAAACGTTGTCACGGAGCATCGAGCTGCAATAGCCATAGCGGGGATTAGTCAGAATCGGATGAACAAGATAGATAAAAGGTAATTTACCCCAACGATGCCCGTTAGGACATACAGCGTACGTGATATCTTCCAAAGGAACCTCGATTTGACACGCGGGACATCGCTCAATGAGCTGATCCTGCGCAGAGCCGACTTCACGTGCTATCTCAGCTAAATTTTGTCCTTCCGCCACGAGGTCAGCGGGTGACCCAGCAAGACGCGATTGGACGACCATGCGGGAGGCGAAAGGGACATCGTCGACTATGTAGTGTGTTGTATATTAATATGAGAGTACAAGGAACAAGGAAAACTTACCGGTAAATGTATGCGAGGCCGCTATTGAATGCCTAATCAATGTTCGTAAGTTGCGGTGCGAAATTGTTGATAGTAACGTTTGAGCAATATGCCCGTACTGGGCTTTCATGTCACCGTCCGACAGTTTCTACACACCGCAGAAGATCAACCAAATATAAATGGAACTGAGTGAGGTCTGAGGACGGTCAATAGCAGGACTTTACTCACTCCAACGAAATCTGCCAATGAGAGCCTCATCCTTAGGGATAGTAGTGCATCCCATCCGAAGAGATGCCTTACAAGACTCCCTTGAAATTCTTCGCGTGTCTCTGCGTTCAATTCACCAGACCAATCAGGTAACGTAATCTGCAATGTATGGTCGGCAGACTCCGCGCTCAGGATCTGCAGTAATGGTTCGTGTAGACGACCAAGTACGTTTTCTTGACGAAGGCCGAATAGTATCGGTCGGAGGAGATGCAAAGGAGCTGCGCTTGATACTGTATAAAGGGTATGAGGGGCATGCAATACGGGAAATTTTGAGGAAAAGTCTACCTGTCTTGGAATGAAACAGAATATCTGAAGCACGCTGGAGCAAAAACTCATCGTCTACATCGTCCCAGACCCGCGCCACGGTGAACATACTAATATGTTTTGCATCATGTTTGTAGCTGAAGTCCGCCGGACGGCAAACTCTGCGAATCAAAGGAACATTCATCAGATATGATACACTACAGGAAGCGGTTCGTGCGTACTCATGTATCCAAATAATTGTTCCACAGTCATCATATGAAACCATCCCGCTCGTCCGGTTGACATCAGCAAAACCAATGACATCCTCCTCAACGCGCGAAAATACCGAGCGAACAGCTGAAGATACTTCTACTGCGCCCGGTGCGCCGTCGAGACTTGAGGGGTCAAGTGACGGTAGAGTTGATAGACCGTAGACCACGTGGAATGACCCATCAACTAGACAGACGACCAAGGCATCACGCTTCGGGATGTATTGCATGCCAGAAACGGGGTAAAGGGAGGAGGACCCGACAGAGAGCTTTTGCGTGCGCAGAGCAAACGAATGCTCTCCAGACCATGGCGCAGATTCAGACGGGTCAGACCAAAGGTAAAGCGTTCCTGGTCTGGAGTACGCGAGGACAGGCTATGGAGGAACGCGGATCAGCCGACATATGGTTACCAAATCAATGTATAAATTTACACTTAATTTGGATCTTTCTATCCATTTGAACGCGGTAAGAGCACCTTTGCGAGTATTCTCTATCGAAATTTGACTTGGCTCAACTGTGGTGACAATTGAGTAGCCTTGTCCAAAGGGAGATCTCGTTTCCTCTTTTTGAAGTGTTTGGGTAACTTTCACGAAACCGATAGTACCATCGGAAGTAGCGTAGGCCACAGTCGATGTACCTAGATAGCAGTTCAGCGTTCTTCGCCTTCGTATAGAGTTCATGGTCTTACTTATGGCAGGCTGTACAAGGTTCCATCCTGAGAAGGCTACTTGTACGACCCATTTCGTTGCCACTGAGACAATATGAACGATTCTGAGTTGGGAGCTTCCGTCATATCTGCACACATGGTTAACTGTTAGAATTGGTTTATCTCGTAGAATTGTGGACTGAAATAGCACCTTAAGAAGATGAGTGATCCTGAGCGGCTTCCACACACTAGTAAGGAACCATTCCAATTTGGTGTCGGTGAAAGACCAAAGTCGGGCTGAGATGACCAAGAGATGCCTATCCAACTCTCAAATTCAGCCTTGAAGTAGGGAAGCGTTTCCTACGAACTGAGAACTTGTGCCGCAACAGTCTGCGCTGTTCGTGATTGGGATTCATCACGTAAAAAATTTTCTAGAAGGAAAGACGTGACATCTAAAATCTTTTCGAACTCGCATTAGTATGGCTATGTTATCATGGTTGAGCTATAATTACCTTCACCCACTCGCTCTTGAAGCCGTTCTTCCCTGCTTTCCACAGGGTAAGATCCATGTTACTGCTCAGAACCGCTAGAACACAGCTGAAGACGGACGCATGTTCAAAAATTTGTATGAGAGTAGTTCAAATTCAACTGACCCAACGTCCGCAGTGATATTACTTGGAGAGAGTGTGATGGCGCAAACAGAAATGTCTATAGACCCTAGAGAAATTGCGCTCCATTCTGTTCGAAAAAAACTACGTTGAAAAGACTGAGAACCCAAACATAGAGTCAACTCACCTTGTGAGTAGTCCGGCCATCTACACGCGTCCGTTTTATCAAACTGTATCATCGTCCTAAACCATCCTAGGGATGTGTGTCCATTCTTGTCTTCATCAACAGTAGATTTCAGAACAGATTTCAAGTCAAAGTTGATTCCGTGGTCTGGGGTCTGCTCTCTTGACAATGGGTATTTGGCCCCTTGAATAGAGCAAAGCCTTACCATAATGTAAACGGCCGATTTCGAAGTAAAACATGCTTGACCATCTGCTGACCATTGAAGACAATTTGCTGAGGGAGACGTGATGACGGTAGGAAGATTCAACGAGGTGTATACCGGATATGTATGCATGGTATCTGAAACCGACGCGTCGTGGATGTCGACTTCTTCAACGCGACTCGGACTCGGAATGCGACAAAAGAATGGAAGCGAAGTTGTTGAGTTTCAACTGGTGAGCTGTCCTGATGTCTTGAGCATTTGTCGGACTTGTTCCTGGGGTTGCTTTGTTTCACGCACTAATCGTGTACGACGGTTGATTCGGTTTGCAATTTTTCAAACAGTATTCGAAAAGAATTGATACATGATGCCTTGTAGCTGCTAGAACATACTTACGCAAGCATTAATGGGGTAGGGGTAACCTGGGTCGTTGCCATCGACCCGCCGGGGGTTCGATTCCCTCTTAATGCAGTAAGTACTATAGTTTGATCTGCTTTTTCCTTCGAGGACATTTATATCTTTGTTTCTTGATTGCCTGATATTATGTACTGTACTTATGTTTAATACCAGACGTTTCTAATCGCTTGACCCCATTCTTCTATCATTCGTATAACTTTGTTGCTTTTATTTCTGAAATCCCTCTCCGCGTCGTTGCCCATAAGTAGTATTGTCGGCCATTCCTTCCCCTTAGCAGATCCTTCGTTTCTGACTGCATCCACAAGCAATTCCATGGCCTTCACAGGGTCTCCGGGCTCCGTACCCGGAATACTTTTCGCGAATGAGATGCAAGCTTCCCGAAGGCTGTCGTAGTCGGGTATCGGATTGGAAGTGTGGAAAGGTATTGAGTATATGTTTTCCGTCCGGAATGCTCCAGGGGCTACCAGAAGCACTCGAATACCAAGTGGTGCAAGTTCAACCGAAAGTGTTTCTGTGACAGCTGGGCAGAAAGAATATCGTAGTTCAGTATAGCACCAAGAGATCAGATTGATTGCGATAAGAACAGGCTTACCGTGAACAGCAGCCTTTGAAGCCGCGTAATGACCCAAGCTCTACAGAACTCTTGTCAGAATATCGTGGTATCAACGACGTCCGATGGTCACAGTCACTTACTGCAGTATCAGCTCTCCAGGCAGTACGACTGCCAATAACGACCACAGTTCCCTTTCCTCTTGCTCTCATGTAGGGCAATGTAGCATTTGTCAAGTCTAAAACTCCAAAGACATTCGTGTCAAACTGGCGACGCAAGACAGGGGAACTTGTGCAGGAATGCAGTACTTCTTCAGAGGATGCTCGCAAATTCAAAGGTAAACCCAACACTCACCCTGTCTCTTCCATCAGGCCTAGATAGCCATTCCCTGAGGTCGAAGTGAATCTTCAATTCCCGAGTTCAGTGAAATGAAAACGATCGAATTCACCTGCATTGTTCACCAAGACATCGATTCTGCCCCAAAACTGAATGGCAGCTTCAATCACTTCTTTGAGGGCACCAAATCCTTCGGTGACATCGAGACGTATTGTCTTGAGGCTTGTAGAGCCTCCGCCATACATGGCATCCAGTTTGTCTTGCGATCGACCGGTAGCTATGACATGATCTCCCCGTGCGAGTGCTGCACTTACAAGACGTTGACCAAACCCCGAGGTTGTGCCTATATAGGCAGCCACAAGTGAGCGAATCTGTTATGGCGAAAAAAAGAATGAACACCGCACCAGTGATCAGCCAAACAAGAGTGTCGTCAGGCAATAGGGGTGTCATTCTCTCTTTGTGGGTTTGTGTTTTTTTGTGAATCGGGGTGTCCCTCCTCGTACCTCCACACCGGCACTTTTAAAGGCTGCTTGAAGTATCATCTACCAGCGCTCAGGCCACAATAGCCAAGTAGCGAGGTGTCTCAAAAATACTATACTGACTCTAGTAACTGTACTCGGTGTTCAAGTTGTACACGCTGATATGAATCAAATACACTCTCTATTGCAAGTCAAGGCTAGCGGATGTACTCATGGGAATCCGCCCGGCGCTCAGCGCTCAGCACTTGGACCCATGCCGGTAATGTACTTCCCTTCTTCCCTTCCTTCCTTCGTACCGGAAGGTTGAGTAGCCGAGTGGCTGCAACATTCGGATGAGCGTGTGACTGGGCCAACGAATGCTTACATTTTCTTTCCAAAAATTTCAATGCCTCATCTTCTTCTCCTTTCGTTTCCTGCCGATCAGGAAACCTACGGTCTGCCCAGCTTTCGGCGATTTCTCTTCATCCCTTTCCGACTTTACTTTCGACAACCGTGGTTTCTTCTTCGGAGATGGCTCTTCAGATTTCGGAAGAGCAATTTTTTCTCGAGACTTAGCTCCAGGCTTTGACGTACTCTGTAACGAAAGGTTGAGCGAAAAGGGACGGAGAAGAAAGAGACAGAATTGTACCGGATCCTTATCTTTCTGATGTACAGTCCGTCTCTGAACGACCTGCACATTCTCAATCGAGAATTCGACAATGAGATTGCCTCTACTCTTGCTCAGTGCACCCTTCTCAATCTCATCTTCCATCCTTTTGATCCTCGCTGCATCCTTCTCGTCTTTCCGCTTCTCAGCTTTGATCAAGTCCTTCAATTCATCTACCCACCACTCCTGGAACAACGCCCCCACGCTCGGATTGTTATTCGCCCATCTGAGCACACGTAGCGCATCCGAGTGCTTTTGCATCTCTAAGAACCCATACCCTTTACTTCGTCCTTTCCCTGTTATCGGATCGACCCGTTCCTGCTGGCGTACAATTTTAGCCTGCTTGACACCTGTTTTACGTGGAAGATCTTTCTTTCTTTGCCCTTTCTTTTCGGTCTTAGACGCGGTGCCTTGCTTTTCGTCATCCTCCACCTCATCTCCTTTTGCCTGGTCCTCTGCAGCACCTTCAGCCACAACTTCTGTAAGCTCGTCAACAGTCAACCCTGTCCTATCCCCGTTTTTCACTTCCGTATTGAATGTTTTGACAGCGTGGAGAGCGAGACGCTTAAGCATGCGCTCAGTGACGAGAATGGGTATCTGACGGATACTCAGACGCGTTTTGGAAATATACAGTGATGGATTCGATTTAAGAAGGGCTTTGCGGGCATTGAAGGAGGCTATGCGGCGCTCTAGGTCGGCAGGAGGAAGTGTTTCCGCTGCAGGAGTGTTGGGTAGAATGACTACAAGCAATAACGTCAATTACAGTCGGAAAACAACTAAACTAAAAGTATACGTACCACCCTCACGTAGAAGATACATATTTCGTTTGTCAGCTTTTTCTCTGCGTTTCTCGCCTTCTTCCTTGAGCTTTCCAGCTTGATCTCTGTTCACGGCGCGTACGACATCAAGAGTTCGTCCTTGAAGCACAAGAGTGCGAGCGAGCGTAGATGAGGGATCAGGTGTCAGTATCGAGGGCATCGAAAACGGGTTTTTCTTTGGCTATTGTAGCAAGCCATTAGCGAAAAAATATGAAACGTTATTGACGAAAACCGACCGCTGCAGTGGTTCCAGTCGTCTCCGCACGCAAAAGGTCGCTCTGTTCGATGACTTTGTCTGCATCCTCCTTGTTCCAGAAGCAAGCAAAACCAGTACCCCTAGAACGTCCAGTCGCCGGATCCATCGTGATTCGGGCGTACCGTAAGGGACCAAAAGCCCGGAATCTTGAGAGACAGATGCAGTGAGTAGACAGCCCAAATGAGCAGCGGTATGGCGGTGACATACAATGTTCGCAGTTCATCGTCGGTAGCCGTGAAAGGCACGTTTCGAACGAACAATGTGGTACCCGCGTCAGGTGTAGGCAGCTCGGGTTTGACAGGCGCATCCGAATAATCTTCTTCTTCGTCGTCATCAGAGTTACCGCTGTCCTGGCTACCTTCGTCATCGTCGTCGTGGACGCCGACTGCGTTGTCCTCCGAGCCTGATTCGTCACTTTCTGATGCACTTGAGTCGTCATCTGAGTCGTCGTCACTCGTACTACTTGAAGAGACACTCTTCATCTCCTCATCCTCATCCTCTCCCGCAGCTTCGATCTTGGCTTTTTCCTCCTCCCACTTATCTTTACTGAGCGCCCAATCAACTGCAATGACTCTTTCCTCTGCGTTCAGCTCATCGTCGTCCTCTGCATCATTTTCCTCAGCTGATGCTTCCTCCTCCCCCTTTCCCTTGTTCATACCCATCTTCATCTTCTTCTCTACTCGTCTCTGCTTCTTTCTCTTCTGCTTATCACCAACCAAGCCTTCTGCAAGCCCTGCACGCACCGCCTTTCCGTTACACTTCTCCATCGCGCGCTCCGCGTCTTTCTTGCTCATCATCCATACGAACGCGAAACCCTTCGTTCGGGACTTCTTAGAAGGTAGACTAGTACCACCTCCTTCACCGTTGTTATCTGTATTGTCCTTCTTCTCGGTCGGAATGTGTATGGAATAGATGGGGCCGTGAGGCAAGAAAATAGCTCGGAGATCCTGTTCGGTGGTGTGGAAAGGAATATTTCGGACGATGAGTCTGCTGGCGTGGGTTGGGGCAGCAGGCGCGGCTGTTTTAGACGACTTGGACGTTGCTGGTTTCTGGAGATTATCTAGTCGCTTCTTGAGTGCCACAGAGAGCAGGGACCCTTTGAATACGTGTGCATGGAGCTTATTCACGGCATCCAGTGCATGCGCTGGGGCATCAAAAAGAACATGAGCTATAAATTATAGTGTCAGCAACCGACTTTCGATGGCCTCGAGTGAGAAATGTGCACACCTGTATCAGAATGGTCCTCATTTTCAATTTTAACAGGCCAGTCGACTTTTTCAGCACCCAAATATTTACGAAATTTCTTCCAAAGTACTTTCGAATCCACAGAGGACGGCAGTCCAGATACAACGAGCGTACGTATAGCAAGTGGGTCATGAGGTGCTTTGGGGTGTTGCGTCCGTGGCGGCTGAGATTCTTTGGTTTCTTTCTTTACCTTCTCACCTTTTTCCTTTGGCTAGTGCAGACCATTTTAACAATAGACATTCCAATACGAGCTGTACTCACCTTGTTCTCAGCCCACTGAACGCGCAAACTTCGCCCTGCAAGGTTGATCCCTTCTTTGGAGAGTGTTTCGTAGGCAGCTTGTGCATCTTCACGTATTGAGAATGAAACGTATCCGACACCTTTGGAGACACCAGTTCCTTGTTCCGTAACAACAAATGCAGACCGAACGGGTGCGATATCTGAGAATAGAGTTTGAAGATCGACAGAAGTGGCGGTGTACGGTAGATTAGAGACGAATAAAGTCGATCTATGCTCTGATTGGGGTCAATTGAAACGAGAATCGTGTCTTTGGAGACTTACCCGTGCGGCTGCGTATTTTTCTCCTTCACATCTTCCTCTCGCTCTTTCCGCTTTCCCAGTGTTGCGGACATTGAATGATCTATGTCATAAATTTCAGTTCACTGAAATGAGAGAGCTCTTCGCCAGATCCTGAGTGAAGCTAGTGAAGGCTGAAGTGAAAAATAGTATCAAAAATGCAGGAAAATTGTCCCGGTATAGCGGCCCGTTGTGTCCGGGCATTACGCGAAAAATCGATTTGTCTTTCTTCCCATGATCACTTGATAACCACATTTTTTTTGAATACTGTATAGATTCAAGCATCAAGAACCCCTTCCATTATTTGAACTGCATTTCCACCCAATTCAATCTTCACTAATTCACCGCGTTCTCCTATCTGAACAAACACCAGGATGGTGCTCTCCCGCCCCATTTCTACCCCTTGGACAATCTCAAACTTCCATTCACCTGGACCTTTCTTCAACCCAAGCCATCCTCCGAGTGTTGATGCAGCTGAACCCGTCGCAGGATCCTCAAAAGACGACCAACCAAACATTCTAGCCCTCACCAGGTCTTTCTTCAAGGCAAATGCATAAATGAAGACCTCGTCAGAACTGCTCCTTCCCCACCCTTAGGTGGTCATATTCCCGAGTGCCTCCTCCGAGTTCACTTGCAAAAGCACAAACGACATGCCCTTCACGATCGATACTACTGGTTCGGGGGCATCTACACCATTTGACCAGTCTTCAGGCTTCAGATGAACCTGGGATGACTTGGTTCTCTGGTCAAAGAATGGAGCATGCTCTTTAAAGTCCTGCGGGACCTGCAAGCGAACTCCTCCAGATTCTCGGACCACAGGTATATCACCCGCTTTTGTGCGTAGAGTAATCGTGTCCTTATCTGGGAATCGCGTGAGGAGATAAAGCCCGGTCCCGATCGTTGGGTGACCGGCAAATGGCAATTCCTCCTTGATAGTGAAAATATCAACCGGGAAGATCGAACGCGAGTCGTCTATGGGCTCGTGTACAAATGTGGTTTCTGAAAGGTTAAATTCTCGCGCGATGAGCTGCTTTTGCTGCTGAGAAAACGAAGTAGTTCCCGGAACACTGACGATAGCTAGGGGGTTCCCCAGGAATCGGGTGGTCGTGAACACGTCCAGTAGCGCGTACTCGAGTTGAGGCATGATAGGTCTGCTCGCAACAAGTGGTGGAGGGATGTAGCGCCTTCAGGTGGCAGTGATTTGTAATATGAGAATCCTGACTCGAATCTTATTATCACCTGCATCAAATTACTTCTGAGAGTTTTTAACAGTAAATTAAGCAAGATTTAGATCCAACTTGAAATTCCATTACGTCGCTCAGCATAGGCCAGCATCTACAACACAGGTGCATTCCGTCTTCATCATGGCCAAAGCCGTCAGAGGAGCGTCGAGAAGATCATCACCACCTGGACGTATTTTGTTAGGTAGTGCACTTGACAATGCCCAAGCGGTCAAGCTTGTCAAGCTTTGTGTGAAGCGGGCTGACTTGAAGACTTGAAGAGCGTGTCAAAAAAATTATGCCCTATTCTTACATAGTCATCACTGCTTGCGAGACAAGGCTGCCACAGGGTGCGTGTGGAGGTCCAAGGAGAAATGTGATTCAGCAAACGCCCGGGAGTCGCATGTTCTGCATACCAGTCCTTCGCTGGAACTCTTCCTGTGCTTTGGTATTGTTACCCCGAAATGCATTCCACCCAATTAATATTGTATCTTTTACTGCGCGGGCCACACTCCTCATTCAGGATTTACAGTGGCGGCAAAAACTGATGACACTTCCATACATGGAACAGACCAGTGCTTCATGAGTTGATACGTACCATTTTACGGATATAAGAATGTGGCCCCAAGAAAAAGATAGCAACATTGGGTATTTCTTTGAAAGCGTCATTGCTGGTTTTCGCCACCGCCGTCCGCCACCTAAGTTCATGGCTTGTGGAATGAGGTTAAAAGGCGATGAAACTGGGAGGACAATTCCTCATTCTCTTCAGTTTTTTTAGCCAGCATAACACGATCAACCAAGGTAACTCACCGGTTCATATTCATCTTTGCATCCATATGATCGATGCTCTTGTCTTGTTCAGAAAGAATGTGTCGCACCCAGACAGACCTAGATGCAGCGAAAGATGCGCTACTCTGAGGTTTCTCAATGATCAGTGCTCGTCGCCTTTTCGACCATCATTGGTAGTTACTGGTACGTTTTGCAGACGTCTTGTATCCTGTCGTTGCCTGAAGCTCTGTACGAAACTGATGAGCTTAAGCACCTGTGCTTCAGACTGGAGTCAAGTGAGACTGAATTTTTGAATCGAACTTGCGTGTACCGGCGACACCAGCCTACAGTACAATGATAGAAGTAGCAAGACAGGTTACCTGAGGTGAGGGCCGGGCCGGGGCAGACGTTCGCGCTGTCACGTGCTTCCGATTTTCCCTAATTTCGCCAACCATGCCTCGAGAGCAGAATAAGAAAACGCCAAAGCCTCGACATCAGCCTTTGCTGGTTGACCTCAACAATGATGCAAATCCCAAACTAAAACCCAAGAGGCCTAGTAAAGCAAAGCATTCTTCTGATAGCGATAATGACGACAAACAGGTGCTTGTTAATCGAAGAGCTCGTTGACCTTTCTAATCTTGCTATAGTTACTCGATGTGCAGTCGTCCAATAGACTGCTATTTCTTGCTCAAATGCAGCAACAAGAGCTCGAAGCAGACAACCAGGACGAGGATGATGCAGATTCTGAGCTCGACAGAGTGTGGCGTATCTCACATGAGGCTCATTCCGACAGCGAGATGGAGCAAGAGAAGGGATCAGACAAAACCTTTGAAGAGGAAATTGTACGTGTTCGCTCTGTTTGAATCTCCCCTCGAATGCTGACAGCGACAGCGCCGATTTGCTTGCGGACAGACGGTCGATCAAGGTGATATAGCCATCTTGGAAAAATTACATCCACCATCTTCAGACAACCGTCGCACCCTTGCCGATGTTATACTATCAAAACTGGAGAGCAGGAGCACCACTGTGCCAACATGTGCGTCTTTCCTTGTAGGTCATATTCCTATTTTGATTCTTTTTAGCACCATCGGGCCCTGAAGTAGGACTTGATCCTCGTGTTGTGGAATTATTTGAAAAGTGTTGCTCTACCCGTCCCGCAAAAACTTTATGCTGACAGCGATTTGTTTAGAGCAGGTGCGAGCATGCGAGGGACCGGCGGCATACCCAAAGTCATCAAGATGTTGCCCGCGTTTCCATTATGGAAGCGATATCTAGCTCTAGCAAACCCCAGCCAGTGGAGTCCCTTCGCATTCAGAAAAGTTACGAATATGTTCATTTCCAGCATGAAACCGGAACAGGCGGCATTCTTCTTACGCTATGTTCTTCTTCCTGCCGCTCGGGAAAACATCGAACAGGACCGTAAATTGAACGTGCACTACTATGAAGCCTTGTTGAGGGCTTTATATAAGCCAGCAGCTTTTGTCAAGGGCATTCTCTTCCCGTTGCTGGATGTTCGTTTTGCCTTTTTTCCTGGTTGCCTATACATTGAAACACCTTTTCCATTTTATTTAGGATGGATGTACCCTAAAGGAAGCCGTCATATTCGGTTCCATCTTATCAAAGAAGACTATACCTTCGGTGCATTTGGGAGCGGCCATCTTACATATTGCAGAGAAAGATTTCAGTGGTGAGTCTGGTCAACATTGACCCAAACGCCTGTTGCAGAGACCTTTCTGTAGGTCCAAGAGCTCTTATTATAAGGGTTCTTCTCGACAAAAGGAAAGATCTTCCTTATAAGGTTCTTGATGAGCTGGTGTCTCATTTCATTCGCATATCGAATTGGGCCCAAAACTCTAACCAGCCTCTTCCCGTCCTGTGGCATCAAAGCCTCTTGGTGCTGGCTCAAAGGTGGTTGCATTAAAGTCCACCGCTTCCTAAATTCTGACATCTCAATTTCTCAAGGTACTCTCCTCACCTGGCCTCAGAACAAAAAGATGCACTTCTCGATGTGGTAAGAGGCAACTTCCATCACCAAATTAGCCCCGAGATTCGACGAGAGCTGGCTGTGACACCTGCAAGGAGTCAAGCTATAGAACGGGATATTGACATGGCATAGATCTCCTTGTTCGTTTGTATGTCATATGCGTACTGTGCCCGATATGACTGCCCAGTGCACGATTGATGAAACGGCCCTAAATATTCGCATGCGTCACCAACCGTGCAGGTCTCGGTCAACGGAGTCCTCGGCACTTGACGATATCGCGAGCCTAGGACAGTACTTATGAAGGCCTGAAGCCCATGGCGATGCTATAGATAATGAACCTGTACCAGTTCCTTGAAATTTGATAATAGGTTGAACCCACTTTGACAAGTTCAATGAGCGCTACGATAGCTGTATACATATTCCACTACTGAATCTATTCTTCTCTTCATCCCAGACTAAATGATCTACGTAATATCCGACTCTATGGTTTAGGATGTAGAAGACACAACAGCTCGACACCTCTTGAACGCCGTTTGGATAAATGCCCTTATTGCATGCACTCCTGATGTCTTCCTTCCATTCCCGGTCCTATAGCTAGCGTGCAGATGAAGGCTTTGACTCCGGAGAGTAACTCGCGGTGCTCTCATCTTCCTCCGTCGGCGCATGTCGAGCTTGGGTTCACACCTGTGACATTGCGATTCAACCAAGAGTTATGATTAGCACTTCATCGACTCAATCCAACCGAGCAGCGGCATCACTAACCTATACACTTCAACTACTTTCAAAACTCCCCTCTCTGCACACCTCGGCATCCTTCTCTTCATAGCTGTGACCTTCTTTTTCATCCTCATCTCTGCCTTCAATTCCGCATCTGGTTGGCTGGTGCAGCAAGTGTTGCAAATATAGACGTCATAGATTTTCGCGCCTTTCGTGTCCAGTTTCGTCCTCGGTTTCCATAGACTCGGACGCTTTGTGTTCATGTTTCTCATGCCGTGATTGTCCGATGCACAGGACCTCGTCGTCAAGGGTATCCTAACCTCGACGAGTGCAGAGAAATACGAGCAGGAAGCTATAAGCTGGTCCAGCTCTGCCCATTCCATCTTATATCCATACCCATACCCTCTATGCCCTGGCAGATCAGGAATCTCGAGAACTTCCAATGAAGACGGACAATGTTGGATCGAGCTTGGCGGAGACGGAGGATTAGCAGCAGCTAAACTCTTGAGAAAAGGAACGATGTATCCGGGGTAATGAGTTGATTCGAATTTGAGTTTTCGAATACGTGTGTTGAAGGAGAGACTCATCGGATTGAAATGTGCCGGTGTTACTAGAGTTGCGAACACAGGTCGGGTCAATATCACTGTCAGGCAGCGATGGTGCGAGACGTTACACACTTTGGAATTCCTGGTCGCAGTCTGCGTCGAATTCAATGGCTATCGAGAGTTCTTCTAGTTTTGGTCCAGCAGAGGCCAACAATTGACTGATCGCAACCATCCGGCGACTCCTTTCATCCAATAGATCATCCAATGAGACAGAAAATCTAAGATTGCGCAACGACCCACACAGCGGCATGAGAGCATCTAAGATTTCTTCCGAAACAAGACACTCCGAAAGACTCCACAAAACAGACCTATTAACCTCGCTGAATACTCGTGGCGACCCGTTGTTAGAATTAGAGACGGACTTCGAGGTACCAATCAATCTTTTGAGTTTCGCTGTCGGTCTTGTAGACTTGTCCACGCGGTTCGACTTCATCCGAAGCTCTTCTAGCATTGGAAACGAACAAATGAGTTCATAAACCTCCTCAGCTCGTTCGAATTGGATGTGCCTCAGCTCCATCCTAACAACATTTTGGAACCCACTATAGAGAGTACGTCTCGCGTGCTCTCCTAATGTCCTCCACCAAATTGAGGTGAGCCTCATCGTTTTGATATCAGAAAGCAGCCCTGCCAAGGTCTCTTCCTTGTACGTGCCTATCCCACGATGGTTCAACAGCTGATTGAAAGAACTGCAGATTTTCGGAGCCTTTCTCCTCTCCGAGGGGACCGTGGACAATCCGAACTGGAACTCATCCAAGCACCGCAGCGCGCCACCTATCGTCGTGTACCTGCTCCCGCATAAGTTCAAGAACGGTCGAACTTCTTCAGGGCTCAAACAGAGGCGACCTCTTCCCCAAACAGCGAACAGTTTTTCGCGAGCGTAAGGAACGAAGGCACGCGCGACTAACGCGCAAGTTGTCAGCGTTTTCAACGCGTCCGAGTTTGACTCCAACGAGGAGTCGTGGTCATCTATGATGAGATAGTCGATGATTCGATGGATAATTTCCGTAGGAAGTTGTCGAAAGTGAGGGATGAGGTCTGTCGACTGTGAACTAGTCATAATTCAGTTGAGAGTGGTGAGTGAACGACGTCAAACAATATAGAAGAGTGAAAATTTTTTCGGCCTCCGGTCCCGATCCTCGTTTTGGGAGCACCGCAAAACCTAATAATACCTAATAATATGACGCTTATCATAGCTCTCAGATCTACCTTGGAAAATTTCCATTGGCCAATGGGAGTTGAATGCTGTAGTTCATTATTCTTCGCGAACCGGAGAACGTCTGATGGTCCTGCATACAATTCAGCTCCAACAACGAATTCCTCAGAAATGAAAGCTCACCACTGTCTTCTTACGAGTGGATAAAATATGTCAGAGATGTATATTTCCGCGGTCTTCGATTGCATCGCTAACATTACTCCCGCAACCGAACGCTCCCCGCACTCTGAGAATTCCGAGGTATTCAGATAATCTTAGCATTACCAGTGCATTGTCCATTTGTGCGACTGCATTGTCAATGTTACTCCAGCAATCCAATTCCCTCCTTTGAATCGTACGGGTATATCGATACACGCAGTCTGGGACGTATTCAGCATCCATCACGCAAGGAAGTGTTGAGATTGACTCACACTCTACACAGGGAAATAACATATCCCATTACCCTAGCTAGTACACGCAGCATACAGCGCAGACCCATTCTCAATCATCGAGTCAATGTCTATCGGGAAAGAATCAGAACACATGAACACGCGCAAGGAGAACACAGCCATGAAACATAAAGAGAAGTAAAAAGCAGAAAATCGATCAGAAACCACTGAAATTCACAGCGACGTACAATCAAAGAAGTCTACAACAGGAACCATATCCAGTGTTCCCAAAGGCGTAGATGTCACCATAGGCTGTCCGCCCCAGAGAACGCGGATGTAAAACGCATTCGAATCCGAGGTGGAAGAATTGGATTTTTTGTAGAGCTCGAATACTACCTATGAGTCATAGATAGAGTTGACACTTGTTGGTTGAAAAAACGATGCAAAGATGCAGGATGATAGGGGACGCACCTCGGAGCCCCTAGTTCAGGGAAAGTAAACAGGGTTAGAAACCTGCAATGCAAGTGGAAGCATGAAGCTTACATGCCAGGCCAGACCATTTCTGAGATTTGCAGGATCCCGAGAAGGGGAGCGATCGAGCCGTCGTGTGCGACCTAGAATGACAGATAAGGTATAAGAGGGTGAGTGACAAGGATGAGAGCTTACATTATGAAAATACTTGATCTGTTTTTATAAAAACGCACCCTCTTAGTGAGTATATGTACCCTTACTCCAGAGTAGAATTTCACTGACCTCGTTGTTCCCCGCAATCTTCTCCTCCAAATGTGCCCTGAGTTCCAATACCCAAGCACCGTAATACAAACTGGAATACAATGTAGAGTTCAACGCATCACGGTAATAGTACGAGTATTCGTAATTCCCAAGCCGGTAGACGGTGTTGGCTTCGTCTTGAGTAACACAAATCGACGTGTCGTTGACACTACACGGTAAGGGTTTCCCGTGACATTGTTTGGCGCTGAGGTTATCGTAATAGCTGTTCAAAAATAAAAATCGAAGTTAATTTGGTTGCAAAAGAATGAGATCTAAAGACATACTGATCAAAACTCGTATGCCACCCCGCGCCATCATCAGCCGCAATCCCGCTCACGCTATCCAACTTTGCATATAACCCCGCCGCATCAGTCAGATGTGTTGTCCAGTTTGCACTGCCAGTTGTGTACGCCGTATGAATAGCATCCGCATTGGGGCATGAATATACCGGCTCTAAGGAATCGTACGTATCTGACTCGATAAGGACTGCGGTGGCTACGCCAGAGGACGAAGGAAAAAGCCCTCGCAGAAGCCCGCCCGCTACTTGTGAAGTTATAGCGTTGTTGGTTACTCGAATTTGGAACTTTGAGGTGTCGATATGGGACGGGAGGTTGAGGAGGGGTGCATAAACTGAGCGGAGATCCTGATTAGGAGATTGAGAGATTGGCACAACAAGGGAATGTGGGGGGTATACGCACCGCGCCATGAACGTAAGAGTCTTGTAGACCCTGAGAAGTAATTTGGGGGAATTGACAGCTACATGGGATAATATAGGTCAGGTGGAAATGCAGTGGTATCCCAAGGACTTTGAACCCACTTGGAGTTGACGAAACCAGGACCCACGGAACTAGTCCAGGGGTTGTTCTCATTGATAAAAGCTTGCCACTAAAGAAGAGAACAGCTGATGAGATGAGAGAATCTGCCTTGGAAATGGGGCTTGCCTGGATCACTGTCGGGTCGGATGTGACACCATTTGGGCTTGTACCAGTCAGACTGGGAAAAGGAGAAGCAGACATGATGCAGCTCACCTCTTGCCATAGTACACAGGCCCCTCTCCAGTACAATTCCAAGTGATATCTTCCTTAAAAAAGGTGTTGGATGCGTATGGAGTGCGTTTATGATGTCTTTGAATGACTTCGATGTATTCTAGACTGTATTCCTTTGGCGGAGTTCTGTGCATTGATTAGTTCTTTCTGATTCGAGTAATGCGCCGAGTAATGCGTAGTGAAATGAAACTGACCTGTACTCCCTCGCCCTCACATGCGGCATATTACACCAGTTGTAGACACCATACTCCGCATCTGGGGTACTCGACGAGTTGAATATACCTGGGGTGTCAGTACCGTTCAAGACAAATGTCAGATTGTTCAAATTGGTCGCGTTAGGAGCATAGTGAACGACAGCCGCCTTGGAAGTTGAAGAGAAAAGAGACGCGAGTGCGAGGTATAGGAACATCGTAGGGATCCCCAATGCTCAGTTGTGTTCGTCACCTGCCATAGTATATAGAAGTAGCCGTTGATGTTGGAGTCTGTCCCGAAACGTGCGTCGAGATTGAATTGAGAGACGTCTGAATCCATACTACTGTAAGTACGTAAGTCCTGGCTCACACAAATGTCTTCCTTAATCCAGCAGCAACCTCAAGCTCTGAACTTAGTCCAAATTTGCTTTGTGTTCTATGGGCAGTTGAACGCAGGAAAGACGGAAAATTTAGAAAAACCGAATACATATTGGGTCTGTATACATTATTATTAGAATTTAGCCAGGCGACAACGGTCACAGTCCTTCGCCCACAAAGGGACGCACGCCTCTCAAATCCTATTTCCCGGATTACGACTAGCCGCGAGGTGATCCTCATGATACAAAAGGTATATATAGGTCTCAAAAACGATGGTTCATCGAAGGGCGTTCGAACAACTTGCTCTCCAAGGAGCTTGATATCAGCTTGATATTCAGTAATATCTATCTCGGCTACATTTACATTGTTACCCCCTATGATGAACTTCATACGACCCACTACTGTTCTCTCCTTATTGATCTTAACCTTCGCTTCCCCGACCTCAAGCTTTGCAGCAACCTCACCGAGCGGTGCAACGCAGAGCGCACTTGCTCAGAGTGCTCTGGCGGAAATTTTGGAACGGGGCTCTCCAATCCTAGGTGAGCAACGACACATAGTTGTGGCACGTAACGGCTGTTTTGACCCGGGCCATTGTGCTTTTTAGGTTTCGATGAAGGATGTTCATCCACTAGTCCTACCTGTGATTGGATGGCGAAGTGCCCTGATGACACAAAACTCGTTCATATGAACTTGCCTGGGACTCACGATTCTTCTACTTGTACGTCATACGTGTACGCTTCTAGTATTTGACTTCCTCACCGACGTATTCTGTTCCGTTCCAGGGAATTACACCCAAGCCAGGCAGGATGAACTACTCGGTTTTACCGGAACGTATGTAATTGAACTTACCGTCCCCTTGAGAGAGTTGTTTGGTTTTTTTACTCATGATGACTACTACAGGGACATACCCCAAGCAAAGTACTTCCAATGTCAAGACCAGCCCTTGTTCCAAATGCTTAATTCTGGCATCCGAGTGTTCGACCTTCGCTTTGCTTGGAACCCAGGGAATCAAACCATTGGTTTCTATCACTGTCAGTCTTATAGGCTATTTCCCCTCACTTAGCACCTCACTGAACTTCAAATTAAATTAACGCAGCCCAGGCCCTCCTCGCCCCAACAACCCGCATGGAAGATGTCTTTTTCGGATTCTACAACTGGCTAGATGAACACCCTACTGAAGCCGTTCTCATCTCTCTAAACCACGAAAGCGGGACAGGCACTGAATACACCGCGTCTCTTCAAGAATATGTCTATAACATCTTTAATTCTGATTTGGCGAAGAAGTATTGGGTGCAGGCGAATGGGACGGTGAGTTTCCGTTCGCTTTTACTATGCCCTAGCCGTTACACCAATATGCTAAACTTTGATTTTTGTCTACAGCTAGGTACCTTAGGCGAAGCTCGAGGGAAATTAACCCTTCTTCAACGCTTTGACTACTCCCTTCTTCCAACCTCAATGTCAAACCGCATCGGCATTCACCTAGACCCGGAGCACTGGACTGACAACGATCCTAATATCACATTAGTATATAATCAAGCTTTGGAACAGGTTGCATATATCGAGGTTAGCTTATCGTGCCCCTTCACTTGTCCGTTATACTGAACTCGCCGCTCACAGGACTATTACGAAATTGGTCTTCCAACAGGCTCTGGTGCAGCACTGAACATCCAATGGAAATTCAACGCCACGACTGCCCACATCGAAGAGGCAACCACCGATGCTCATCCCGACGGGCTGTACATAAGTTTTGCTAGCTCGGAGCACAACAGCGATGTTCCGCCGGAGTATCCTAGAGTAAGTGTAATCTTCTTTGTCCTCAACTGACCTACATTGACTTCATACTCGGCATTCGGCACAGATCATGGCACTTGGGAACACAACCACACCGGGTGTCAACCAGAAACTTTTACCTTGGTTGCGGGAGAGGAAGGGGAAGAGGTTTGGGATAGTCAGTACGTGGCGTTCCTTCCGTGGTTCATATCGTCCTTTTACGAACGTTCGAATTTACCCTTTCTTTCGTGTGTGTAGTGCTCGATTTCTTTGATAACGTGCCTGGTCTCGTCGAGGCTGTTATTGGGCTTTGAAGGCTTTGAGTTCTAAGCGATGAAATGGAGCGCAGTGGATGGTGGATGTGTCTGGTTGGCTGATTGTTGTAGGCCAGACAGGACAAAAGGTGGTCGTATGACAGTACCGAGAGACGAAACAACAGCCAGCACATACAGCATTTTTGTTAACACACAACAATGTATTTATCTTGTATGAGGTGAATAATGTCATGGCCCATCTTCTCTGCAATCCCACTATATACTGCAAAGAAATGCCCAACGCCCAACTTCCAGACCCTCTCAACCCTGTTTACCCACCACCACCACCAGCACTCCTCCACCACCTAACAACCCCACTTTCCCCGCCACTCACGAATGCTCCTGCAGACCCAACCGCAGCAGGTTTCGGTCTCCACGAAACAGACCATACTTCCCCCGTATCCTGGACAGTTGACACCGCAGCGCGAGCGGCGATGTCCCATACTTTGATTGTTTTGTCTGCAGATCTGTGTGGAAAGTAAATATGAGATGAAATTGATTCCTACGCTGCAAAAAAGGGGGGAAAAAGAAAAGAAAAGAAAGTGCTGTGCTCACCCAGAAAGACCAAGCCTTCCATCAGGCGAAATATCCACACTCAGTACCCAGGAAGAGTGTCCTGCAAACGAGGCGACCGCGCCTCCCCCTCCTCCGGAAGATACCCTCACATCGTGTAAAACCAATCGTTTGTCTTCTGAGGCGCTCAGCATAAGCTAATAATGGACAAGGTTCCGTGAGCAAAAAGAAAAGCAGCAGTGGGGGAGAGAATTACTAACACTAGAATCTGGTGACCAGGCTAACGATCGTACGGACATGGCATGCGACGTGTAGGTGTTTAAGAGAGTGTTAGTTTCAGCATCGAAGACGAATATTTGGCCCGTTTCGGAGGAGAGAGCGATTCGTTTGCCGTCGGGACTCTGTGAGTGTGGGTTCTTAAGTGAATAGCTTAGAAAACTACACGAAATTGATTCGTACGCACATAAGAGCAGTACATCCCAAATCTGTTCCTCCCCGTGCTTATCGTACTCAGACGCTGGCCGAAGGTGTCGGGTTTTGCGGAATGTATATTCAAATTTCCTGACCCGCCAGAAGAGGCGTAGGTCGATTTGTCGGGATTCAGTGTTACACACCAAGCTATAATCAAGCATTTAGTGAATTTAATTCATGTACTCTTTCATGATACAAGAAAAAGTACTCACAAGGCTGCGTGTCCTCTCTAGTCTTCGCATAACTCTCGTAAGACCCCTCCACTTTCCCGGTCCTCAAATTCCACAAACTTGTGAGACCTTCAAGGGTATTGTACAGCGCGTGCTGACCATCCGGAGAAACGGAGAGGGAAACAAGACCGAGGGTGTGCGGAGGGGGAGATCCGCTATAGTCACTTGTATCGCCCGCGCTTGATGATGGTTGATACGGTTGACCTGAAGACGAAGCCCACTGTTTTATAGTTCCATCGGCAGATATTGAGACGGCCGTATCGGAAGTTGTCCAAGAGACACCCCAGACGGCGTCAGTGTGCGCTGTGGATCGGATAGGTTACCCTCATAGTCAGATCCAACAAATCCACCTATTGACGAACCCTCTGAGCAGTCGTGAGCGTGCAAGAAAGCAAGACTCTACTTTTTATTATTTTTCTTTTGTTCCATTGGGTGAAAGAGATGGAGTACTCACCATTGCAGTCAGTAGAAGACTGTTTTAAAGGCGCGTTCGTCGTTGACGCGACGGTGTGAAGAACTACTTGAGCGCTTATTTATCGAGCCAGTGAGACCCCTCCTACTTCCGAATCACCGGTAAAGATGCTTTTTCACGTTTAGTTCCTGTCCTCGTCTAGTCTAATGTATGTAAAGTATCCGAGGTTCGTAAATAAGTACGCATTATCCTGCATAATCTACGCGAACAGCAAATTTGACGAGCCAGAAAGAGGCAAGAGCGCATTCGAACACTTGGATGGATCCCATTCCGGCCAGCGAGGCATTCTGGAAGGACCAGTTCCCGTTGATCAACTTACAGAAACGTTTAAAAGTGGTTCCTATTCTGTGAACCTGGTAATTTGTGATCTGGAAAAGGCGCTTTCAGTATCAGATGGGTGAGAACAAGAAGAATCATACTCGTGCTTTTGAATTATGATCATATAAAAAGAATGTTTCTAGTCGGGCAAAGCGTTGCTGGCCAGTGGCTGACCCAACTGCCGGGCCGCACACACATGTCCTACATAGGTAAGGGAAAAGCGGAGAGCAGTTTTTCCACTTCTGAGGAACAAGTGGAATCCGCGTCATCGGCCTTATCAACGACGGGCACGATGTAATGAACAAAGCTATTCCATGGCGTCGTCGTCTTTGTCGCTTGAAAGACCCAAATTCGCCATTGCCTCGCTCTCCCTAGGCACTAATGCCCACCACGATCTCCCGACAAAGATTCGTGTTGCTTCAGAGCTTGGTTATGAAGGGATTGAAATCTTCATTCCTGACTTTGAAGCCTTCGTAACCGAAGTTCGTCACGGTAAACACACCGAGCTATTTTCTTCCTCCGTGACCGCCCTCTCCGAACCTGATCTTGAGCTCGCGTGCACTTGTGCGCTTGAACGACTTTGCACATCGCATGACCTCGAAATCCCTTTACTCCAGCCTTTCAGGGGCTTTGAGAATTTCCGTTCTCAAGCCCAGCTTGATGTGGCCCTCGATGAAGCTGAGCGATGGTTGAAACTCATGCCTGCCCTGAAGTGCGACTTGATGCTCGTTTGCTCGAATTATGTGCCTCCACCGTATCCCATCACCGATGATTATACCATGGAAATGTACTTGAACGCCCAAGCGGACGCGTTTCGTCAACTTGGCGCAAGGGCAGAAAAGTACAACGTCCGGATAGGGTACGAGCCCCTGAGTTGGGGAACCGTCGTTGACCAATGGAGGCAGGTTTGGGATGTCGTCAGACAAGTGGATCGAGGAAACGTCGGAATCATCCTTGATTCATTTAATACCCTGTAAGTTGCCCATCATCGCCTATTTAGCGCAACCTGCTTAATGGCTTTGCTTTATAGTGGCAACCAATATGCCGATCCTGGCCAGCCCTCATGCATACGCCGCGACCAGACACTGGCTGCAATGCTCGACGACCTCGGAGAGATGTCGCGAACAGTACCCGCCGAGAGAATATTCTTCTATCAGATTGCGGACGCTATCCGGCCCAAAGAAGTTTGCGAAGATAGTGATGATATGCCAAGGCGAATGAAATGGAGTCGAGCATGCAGAGTATTCCCATGCGAGCTCATCACCGAGTCCGAGATCTCTTACTCCCGGTTGAAACGGTGCTCGCAAGACCCCACTTCTTCAAGCATCTCACCCACCGGTTACTTCGGATTCCTCCCAGTCACACAGATGACCTCTCAGGTTCACAAAACTGGATATCGTGGCTGGTGGTCTTTAGAAGTTTTCAACGATTCCCTCCAAGAAAGCGATGAGGGTTGTACGTGGAGACACGGTCGGCGTGGTATCAGTGGTCTGAATACCTTATGGGATGTCGTGAAAGCAGATCCTGCTTCCGGAGTCAACCTGAATATCAATTCAGATGTAAGGCTGCTGGGATCGTATGAACACGGTACACGCAGTCTAATGCCATCTCCACAATTGTCTTCCGGCAGCCTGAGCAGAAATATCAGTAATGTTAACGTGGATATGGACTTGGACAAACATCGCCTTGCTCCTCTCAGCAGCACTTTGGCTTTGGTCTA
>JH814833.1:50709-66681 GCA_000296255.1 Omphalotus olearius VT 653.13 | reverse complement strand
GTTGCTCATCTCCCCCAATGGGGCCAATGGGTGCGGAGGACAGATAATTGCGTTGTTTGCTGACATCGGAGTACAGCTTTTCGGCCAGAGAAAGTTATTCTCAGTTTACCCATAGTCCGAGCAGTGAGGACGCAGGATGTACCATACTGTAGTGTAGTGGCGAGCTGGTGAATATTATGTAATACTATTAGGCCTCAAGTCACAGAACCGTGACATCTTACATTCTTTTTCTTTCTCGCATCGTGGCGCAAGGTGGATGTCTATAGTGCTCGACGTACTAGTCTGTACTAACTTGACAAAGTCAATGCCGTCTCACTCCTCGAGCTTCAAGATCGCTTCATTGTGTACATGTACATCGTAATAGCCCAGTCAGCCCACCGAATCTATGGCAAGCAATCGGAAGAGCTAAACCAAGTATTGATCTACCGGGTTCCGATGGCACTCTGTGACCGGAGACGTCGACGAAGCTCTCCCTTAGTCTCTTTTTTTTCAATGGAGCCGGATACTACATAAATCCCCCATACCACTCTGCATGCTCCTCACACTTCTCCCTCTGCTTCCGGAGTCCTATGAAGTTGTTCATCCTTCTCCTTCAAACCGTTCTCGTCGTCTCGAGCGCGCTTCGCTCTGAGGATTATGCACGATGTGCTCGTCCTTCCAAACGTCCCGAGTGGTACAAGTTTTTAGGCACTCTCCGACCGATCCAAACACTGAATTTTCGTGGTACAGGAGGACGCTGAGCAAGAAGCAAAGGACTGGCTATCTGGATGCTGTGAAATGTCTCCAGAAACTTCCAGCCAATGGTAATATCACGAGTGCCAAGACGCGCTTCGATGACTTTCAAGGTGTTCATATCTCCTTGACGCCTGACATTCATTTTGTGGTGAGTCAGAATGCGTTCTTGAAGGCATGCCACAGAACTAGATCATTCTTAGGGACAATTTCTGCCCTGGCATCGATACTTCCTCCGGGTCTTTGAAGACGCTATGCGCGATGAATGTGGGTATACTGGTGTCCTTCCGTAAGTCATTTTGTAGTAGCTTCTATCAAAAATTTACCACTCTTTCAGGTATTGGGATTGGTCCATCGATGTCGACGCGGGATCGTAAGTGTCTTTGTGACCGTAGCATCGGATATCGTGACGAGTAAAATGTATACAGATTCGCGGAATCCCCATTATGGGATCCGGTCTATGGTTTCGGCGGGGACGGCGTCGACATTCCTGGCTACAATGGTCAATTCAACAATCTGTCCACCACAGTCCCAGACTGGAAGCCTGGAAGTGGTGGAGGATGCATTACTGATGGCCCTTTTGCCTCCTACAACCTCTCTCTCGGCCCCGGAACACTTTTAACCAACCATTGCATTCAGCGCGCATTCAATCCATCGACGTATTCTCTACTCAACTCCGATCAAGTGAAGAATGTTCTTTACAACCAAACTGATTTCTTGAACTTCTGGCACAATCTGGAGGGTCTCAGAGGAGGATTCATTGGACTCCACGGTGCCG
Organism: Omphalotus olearius VT 653.13; assembly: GCA_000296255.1. Taxonomy (NCBI): domain Eukaryota; kingdom Fungi; phylum Basidiomycota; class Agaricomycetes; order Agaricales; family Omphalotaceae; genus Omphalotus; species Omphalotus olearius. Next base: position 65,171 of record JH814833.1, on the reverse strand, counting down.
GACATTTTGGGGTTGGCGGTGAAATGTCTAATGAATACTCCAGCCCTGGAGGTGCGTGGATGCTTAAGCTAGACGACAAACACAGTATCAGCGTTGACGCAAATATAGATCCTATCTTCTACATGCACCATGCAAACCTGGATCGTATCTGGTGGGAGTGGCAAACAGCCGACTTGAAGTCCCGTCTCTATGAGATTACTGGGACTACTACCGTCGGCCAGTCTATCGAGAATGTGACCTTGGACTATACTTTGCAGATGAAGTTTTTGGCACCTTCTCGTCCTATCCGGGACTTGATGGACATTCGGAACAAATTACTTTGTTATGAATATGTTTGAATTGAAAAAACTTTAGTGGTGGTGGTGACTAAACCTAGCATCGACTCATTGCATCATTCCAGCGGTGATTCGCGAAGTTGACTTTTTGTTTTCCTTTCTCTACTTATTTACGTTCGCGCGCAAAGCACAAATTGTTCTTAGATGTTTTCAATCAAACCCCTCAACGATCCCAGCAAGAGCAAGCAAGAGCAAGCGCGACGCCGATAGGCCCGAATTTTACGGCTACGCGGTCGCCTTCTCGCTATAGCCGAAGGTCCGAGGCTAACTATACGCCTTCACTCAATGCTGCTTATTCGCCACCACTGCCATGAATCTCGGGTCCAGGCAATTCCAGCATACAAATCTCCGCAACAAACCATATATGCATTGCGAGAAAAGTTGAAACTGGCGCATGACTTTAAACCACCACCAACACGACCTTTGGATACCGAAAACGTAGTTCTTCCGAAACGAGTGGGGTTTACGGAATCAATACAGAGCACTTGGTACTGGCATTAGCAGGTATAATGCGGCCGTTACGCGGAAATAACTTCTTTTTTCGCTTCATCTCAGTTGTCCGGAATTCCAAGTTCCAGGTTGAAGTCTGCCATTGACCTTTTTTTGTCATCCGATACCTTCCTACCGTGACGAGAGGGACAAAGGTTCCGGGGAGGCATAAATACTCTGTCTTTGCTTGGAGACCCTTGTAAACCGAGGACGGAAATTTAAGCTTTAAGCTTTACAGCTTGTTCTGCCGCCTCAAGAGCCTCAAGAACTGGTACCATGACGAATCTCAACTCGACTAGTACATACGCGTACAGCATTATTTTGGGGCTGGTAAGAAAGCTTCAGCGTTGATTACTTCAACCTCTGACTGTATTTTCCAACAGGCGAACCACTGGTTTTTTCATAAACACGAACCTACGAGTTCTACCGCCTCCCGAGTCTTCATCGTACTCCTTTTCGAACCTCTCCTGTTATACTTCTTCACTACTGTCTTGACACGAACAATCAGTCATGGAACTCCTCCGAGTCTGATGCTCAACATGAAGTTGATACCACTCATGATGACCTACCTCACATTCTACACCACCCTAATCACATCAATCACTTTCTACCGACTCTCACCGTTCCACCCCTTATCTCAGATCCCTGGGCCTATCATGTTCAAGTTGACGAAGTGGTGGGCTGTGTGGAAGTATAGGGATGGAAAACATCATTTGGTTTTGAAGGATTTGCATGATGTTTATGGATCTGTTGTTCGAGTTGGTGAGTGTTCATGGGCCCGGGTGGGGAGGACGTGTTTCACCCAGTCGTCAAGTATAGGATTGGCGTTGATTTATACGTTGTAGGACCTAACGAGATATCAATCATCGATGCAGGGGTCATCAATACGATCCTTGGAGTTAAGGGTTTACCAAAAGGAACATGTAAGTTCTTTGATTCTTCCCCTCAAGTTGTTGCTTACCTCCAAACTTGGAAAAAAGCCTACACCAGATTCCGAGTCAGCCCCAACCATCCCGGCTCATTGCTCGTTCTAACTGGTGACGAGCACACCGCTCGTAGACGCGTATGGAATCGAGCGATGAGCGCAGAGTCGTTGAAGGGTTATGAAGAGGTTATTGCGTTTAGAGCTCGAGAGTTGGTTGATAGGTTGGAGGTTGAGTCGTTGAGGGTAGGGAGTGGGGGTGGGGGTGGGGTGGATTTAACGAAGTGGTTGAATTATTTTGCGTGTGTTTGAGCTTTTTGTCTGTGTTTTGACCGTTTCTGATGATGGGTTTTTGGGTTTGGTAGGTTTGATCTTATGAGTGATTTGGGGTGAGTGCTTTTCATTTCATACGAACCATTTCGATAACATACAACCCACCCTTCTTCCCCCCCCCCAGCTTCGGAGGCGGATCCAATATGCTCAAGGAAGGATGCGATACGCAGGATCTATGGGAAACGATGTCTCAACACGCTTCGTGAGTCATTGAGCAGATGAATATGAATTACTTACGAATTCCGAATCACAGCTTTGACTTTCTCCTGGGTCAAGTCCCTTGGTTTCCTCGATCTTTAGATTCAAAGATTCCCTGGCTAACTCATAGACAGAATATCTTACCTAAGATAGCAATGGAATGGTCTATGAATCGCATAAAGTATGGTGGTGAGGGTGCTAAGAAGGATATTTGGTTTCATCTCGTACGTCCTCTCCGACTCCACCCAATACTTACAGCAGTACTTACTACTCACTTCACCTCGCCTCGCTAGATGGATGAAGATGGAAAAGAAAAAAGAAAACCGGATATAAAGACAGTAACAGCTGATGCTATACTAACTATCATCGCTGGATCGGATACGACTTCGATGGGTATTACTATGCTTTTTTGGTTACTACTTTCTCATCCGGGATATTATGAGAATGTGAGGAAGGAAGTGGATTTTGTTTATGGGGATTATGGAGGCGATGTACTTGATGCGAGGAGGTGTGAGGGGTTGAGGTATTTGGATGCTTGTATGTGAGTCGTCGTTTTGCGTTGGGTGTTTCAAGCATGGTGGGAAACTAATGTATTCAATAGTAATGAAACTCTACGATTGTACCCTCCTGTACTTGCTGGTGGATCTAGAGAGGTACCAAGAGGTAGTGGGAGCAGAGTCATCTCTGGACAGTAAGTCTAAACCTTCCATTTGTTCTTGAACAATGCATTGACCATTCACCAGTTTCTTACCGGAAGGCACCCAAATCTATCTTCCCTCATTTCTAATCCACCGAGACCCAAAAAACTTTTCACCAAACCCGGACAAGTTTATGCCTGAACGATGGCTCTCTCCCAGTGTGTCGACGATGATGAACCTCAAAGCGTACATACCCTTCTCCTATGGCCCAGGCACATGCGCTGGTAAAGCTCTCGCAAAGATGGAGATGCTCATGGTTGCTTCGTTTTTAATCAGAAAGTTTGAGTTTAGGTTCGTGGATGGATTTGATGTTGAGGGTTGGGAGGGGATGCTGAGGAGTTTGTTTGTTACAAAGAGGGGACCTTTGGAGGTTTGTTTGGAGGTCAGGAAGAGGTAAGAAGAGATTCGGCTGTGTTTAGATGGATTTATTCATGAATAAATAAACGATGATCTAATTCTACCTGTCTTGCTATCGGACAGAGTCTGCCCGAGCAGCGACGTGGGAAGAGAGTGAGTTGGTCAGAAATCCTCCGTTCCGCCAGCACGCGCTGTCCATAATGACAATCTTTCAAAAAAACTAACAGATCGAAACCAATCGTTAATCAACATACAACATATACCATCAGTAAAAATGAACAATATATATATGTGTTGATAAACCTGGATCTATGTACGTATACTTACTCAAATTCTAACTCTCTACTGCTCCTTCGAACCTTTCGCACTTTTCGCATCGATCCTCGCTAACAAAACCCTCAAGCCAAACAAGGCACCCAGTACGCCCGCACCTAGTGATTTCGCACCCAACGACGACAAGGGTGTAGATTCTGTTATTGAGGTACCCGTGAGGGAGTGTACGTGCGGGGAGAGAAAGAGTAAGAAGGGTGTATAAGCCTGATGGGCAGTTGCCAACCCATATATGATTGCTATCAACGAAAGAGTGAGAAACGAAACGAGTACAGAGAGGAATGTAGTGGAAACTGACCGACTAAACCACCACCCCAAACATCAACGGTGGTAATAGCATTCCGAACTAAACCTTTTCCCCTCGGACCTTTTCTTAGAAAAACCGGAGTGTTAAGACTCCAGTTCGTGTCCCATACGCTGAGCGTAGCTGCACTGACACCTCCACCTGCTGAAGCGGTACATCCCAGGATAAAATGGAACAAAGGTGAGCTAACGAGTTGAGGTGACGATTTCTCTAGGAGGGAGAGTGTAACAGTTACTGCATTCACGCGGAGGAGTGCGTCGAGGGGGAAGAGTGTCAAGTCAAGGGTTGATAGGAATTGTGGGGTGAGAAGTGTAGGTGAAGAGAGAAGATACGTGAGTATGATGTGGACCGATAAGTAGTTTATCCAAGGATGATATGTGTAGAGCGGTGGCGGGGGAAGTGAGAGCAGGAGATGCGAGAAGAATGTTCCGCCCCAAGCCTACGGAAATTACAGTTAATACTCGGTCTACTCAGTCAGATCAGTGACGGCCTCACCATAACTAAGAACCCAGCTAACCAAGCTTTCCATCCCAACGTATTGGTGGTTCCTACTCGATAGCTGTTCGCTTGGAACGCGATGGAGATTCTACCGACAAAGATACTTAAGTCTACCCGGATTCAGTTCGTGCAGCACTCACCTGGTCGCATGAAGTGTAGTAGCCCACGTATATGGGTAGACACTTGGGTGTACTTTCGTTGAGAGGAATACAAGTGCGTTTGCTATGGGACGTAGGGTCTGCGCGAGCAGCGACATCGTGTGCTGAGGCTGGGTGAGGGGATGGGGAGTGAGTTGGTCGGAATTACTGCGTTCCGCGGGCTGGTTAGATAAAGTATAGCCATACAACATAACATGTCCCTGGTAGTATATCGGTTAGTACACGCGCCTGTCATGATGTAATCCGACGCGCGAAAGCGGGGTTCGACTCCCCGCCAGGGAGGTTCTTTTTCGACAAATTCAATTCTGGATATTATAAGTACAACTTTCTTTTTTCATTACAAAATTCATTCTACACTCTCTCCAAATACTTTCCAACAATACACCACCACTTTTCCGTCTCATCGACCATAGGTAAATGTCCCGCTCCCTCAACAACCTCTACCTCTACCCCAACCTTCATGCCCCTTTCACCCCTCCTCGCATTCCAGTCCCTACCAAGTCCCCTCATCCCCTCCGCAACCTTCCCCGCCCCATCCAAAGACCCCGCGACGAGCAACACAGGTAAATCACTCTCCAACAACCCTTTCTCACCAGAGACCAAGTCATACTCCTGCAACGCAGAAGCACCAAGCGCGAACCCACCCACCGTCGTTGTCGTCACCTGCGAAGCAATACTCTCTGCCCTCGGACGTCGATTTTCTATCTTGGATGCAAACTCTCCCGATCCATCTTTGTCTGGAAAACATCGACTACCGAGGGGAAACCACCTGGGAAGTGTGATGTCTGCTAGAGCTTCCATACCCTCTGCCTCGGCGAGTGAGATTCTATCGTTCCATGCATCTTTGTTACCAGGGGGCGTTTTGGGAGCTGTGTCGCATGCTATGACTGCGTGTGTGAGGTGTGGGTAGGTTGCGGTGAATGCTAGAGCAGCAGCGCCGCCTTGGCTTACGCCGATTACCGCGTGGGCTTTGGGTATTCCTAGTGTCTTGAGGAGATGCGCGATGTCAGATGCGAGGAGGGGGATGGAGCAAGTTATTGATTCGTCCCGTGGGTTTGAGTCTCGTGTGCGGGGGTAAGAAGAAGAAGCTGGTATCGACTGTGGATGGGACGATTTCCCGTGTCCACGTTGATCGTGTAAGAGAACATTATACGTCGTATACCTTCCCAAGTATTTCTTTGCATTCCATAACGCCGATCCTTCTAGGGGTGTCTGTGGCGCAAGAATAAACGGTAAAGCCCACTCCCACATATTCGTGTCCGTCAACAACGAATTCGCACAGACGATCCAAGGTGCATCGGGGTGCGTTATATACGTTTCTGCGTAGACGTAATGCCCTTGTGCGTCCGGCAACGGAACCTCGTGTGTCTTCTTCGTATAAGGCCACGGAACGGAGGAATCCGACATGGCAGCTACATCCAACGAAACGAGAAACCTCGAAACCATATTATACGTAGCAGTAACAGCAGCACATTCCACTAAAAGATCTTGAGTCTCTGATTCGTTCCCACCAGTCAAAGTATCTAAAGCGGAATGTAAAGCGGTGGTTATGCTGGGTGGGATCTTGACAGAAGCCGTGGAGTAATCAGCGAAAGACAGCGCGGCGTATTGAAGTGGAGTGAATAATCCAGACTCAGAGTCAGAAGGCAGACGACTCGTATCGCGAGTAAGATAAAGCTGCTCAGTCGTAAGCCCATGCTCACGACCTACATGCTCATGATGTATCCATTCAAACGCAGCGTGGTTCCTCGCAGCTACGCGTAAAATCTACCCAACCGCTTAAGTATACACCTCAGTGATAATTTTCAAAACATACCATCAACTCTCTCACATCCCCACTCAATTTCCCTTTCGTCCTAACAGCTCCAAGCAAAGCGTTCCACCCCTCCGCAACAGGTGGAACATGTAACAATGTCCCATCGAGAGGCGTTAACCCGCGTGAACCTCGTCTGACGCGAATAGCGTCGGCGATGGTAGATGTGTTCAGAGGTGGATAACGGCCTGGGACAAGACGTGATGTTGGCATTGGTGGGAGAGACTCAGAGAGCGAGGAGGGAAGAATTCGAAGTGATCTTATCGGAATTCGGATTTTCCGCGGTTTTATCTTCTTCCAATCACTGCGTTGTATAATAACAATAACTGAATACAGGGTATACTATGGTATTAGAACACGAAATTGAAACCAAACACTTCACTTCTACAGTCTACCCCGGGACGCCCGAGCTCACACCGCTCTCCACCCTCACTCGACTACTTTGTCCTCGAGATAGCCAACAACTGCACCAACATATCTTTCATCCCACCAAGCTCAGCTTCAACAGACTTCATCCTTTCTTCCAGCGTCTGCATCTTATGTGTCTACAGACGCAACACCGTACGTCAATGATCAAAGGCGGGGCTTTAGATGTATGGAAGCGTACCTTGACATGAGGAACATCAGGTAAATCAGACGATTCAGCAGAGTTGTACCCGTCGTTGACTGTGAGGTATTGGTCCTGGTCTTGATCATGGTCTTCAAATTCAAACTGATGGAACGGAGTTATCGTCACATCCGGAACTCGAAGTTGTAATTTGGGAAGGTCGCGACCTGATTGTACTTCCCGAAATTCTTCGTCGTTAATTTTTATCGTAGGGCTCTGAACAAACAAGGACTGTTAGTGAGGGTCTCAACCCCTAAAGAAATACATACCCTTGGAACACCCGACCGACGCCTCATCGACTTGACCTATACATTTCATCAATCACTCAAAATTCCAGACGTCCAAACCCCAACTCGCCTTGACTCGCTGACTCACATGCCCATACCGTTCCTTCGCACGAGAATCCTCCGGTTTCTTCGGCTTCACCGAAACCCTCAACCTCCTCAACTCATCAGCCGAAGGTTGAGGCGGAAGGCCATAAATCAAAACATCTATAGGTTTCGGAGGAAGCGTCTTTGATGTCCCCGAAAGTGAAGTTCGTGTAACGCTCCAAATGTCGATTTTGTTACTGAGAATTTGTGAATGATGGTTTGGATATTCTTGATCGTACGGGACCTGTAGAACGAACCCAACAACAATCAACAATGCGAGAAAGTGCTGGTTAGTACACGACAGGGACGTACACTGCTGAAATGTTCATGCCAACTCTCAAACATCCCATTCGCAAAACACCGAATTTGCAAAGGAACATCAAACCTCTGTTGTCGCCACCCCTCGGTAAGATTACTATATCTCACCCCGAAAGCATACGCCACACTCTGCACGCTAATTATCATGTTCTCGAATTCTTGCTCGGAAAGTATGAGGTTGTCTGCCACTTCGATGATTCGGGTGTGTCGTTCTAGAAGTAAGGATAGAAGAGGGAGGACAGACTTGGTTTTTTCTATTTGAACACGAAGGGGAGCCAGGAAAACGATATCGAGTACTCACGATCTCTGTGTGAGAAGTTGACAAAACCGCATTGATTCCTTCAGGACTGTCGAGTTTGTATCTAACAGCATCCAGACGTTCTTGGAGACGCTCCAGAGTACTATGCATAGCTTCCTCTCTGTACTTTGTCAGCTTCTCAAATTGAAGCAAGAGGTTCTCGCCCTGGTATCTGAGCATATCGGTGTTTAAGGATTCTATGATGTACCATAGCTCCGGTAGACATCCTTTCTGAAGATAAGGCTTGAAGTGTTTTCGGTTTTGTGGAAGCATTCGTCTGGCGCAATGTTGGATCACGTTCATATAAGCCTGGAAGGACCGGAGCATCGTGTTAGGGTTCTATGACCGATGGTTGGGAATTGGCCATACCATGCACCGTGCTCTGTACCTGTTGAAATTCGATCGAGTTTAGCCTTTCGGATAGGAAGGCAGATGCAAGCAACGTACACGAGAGCATTCTGATACCACCCAACGGCAGCACTAAAAAGTAAAATCCTGAGCATCAACCATTCAAAACGAGGAACATTACTTACTGTGCCAACGTAACAGGAACGCTCCAGCCTTTCGGACGATCCTTCAAGAAATGGTTCACTTCATGAACAGAAATATAACCGCTCCCGTCTGTATCAATGGCATCCCCGATAGCTGGTTGAACTATCATGGAAATGACTCCGCAATCAGAATCAACTTTAAATACGATTGGGAACCTACAGATTACTTTCCCAATAAGGTTGAGCGTCCATTGTTCAGGATGCGACTCGCCAGTCTTCTTGTGATGTTTAGCAAAGACGTATGCAAAGTGGTGGTGTAGAGCTAGGCCACGACACTGTTCGTAAGGAGGAATTTCGAGGACCAGGATAGTTCACCCACCATCAACAAAATGACGTGTCTCACAGCTCAATCGCCATTTCTATTTCGCTATTTAGATGTGTCGGGAAATCTAGTGTCTTTAGCGTACCATATCTGCGAATAGTTAGTAGGTTATAGGAACTCAATCTAATCAAACCTACCTTTCCAGATTTGACGGATATCTTCATCCTTGATTAACTCATGCGGTCCCGATTCCATCTGTGATAGATAGACACATTGAACAATCCATCAAGAGACGAACCACTACTTACCTGCATCAGAATGGTGTCGGTCGAACGCTCCATCGCCCGTTCGAGCTCCTTCTGAGTTTCCTGAATCTCCAGTCGGAACATAGCCCTATCAGTACAAAGAACAAATCAATTCTTGTATCCTATTTCATGAAATGATTTACGCACATATTAGACTGCAGTTGCTCGTTCAGATCGCTACGAAGGATAGTTCTGATCTGCGGAGTCAACCTCATCCCCAGGTCATTTTCTACAATTTCATTGAGAAATCTCGAATTCTATGGGAGAAACTTTGTCAACGTCTGTCCGGGAAGCATCGAATTGTTGATAAGCCTCACTTGAAAAGCCTTTTCTTCACCTCCGAAAGCTTCTATCTTTGCGGATACCTTCTCCTCTATAGGAGACTTTCGGCTGACCAGTTCCAGTAACATGTCGAACTTGCGTGAAAGGTCCTCTACGTTGTTATTAACTCTGTTGATTGTAAGAGCAGAAGTCTCCGTAAGAATTAGCTGTAGTCTCGCTTTAAAGTCTTCGAACGCGGTCATAAATCCAGTAAGCTCCTTTTTATAGGTCCCAGATTTCAAGGTACGAGCTGAAAGCGGATGAGCGAAAGAGGCGGCATGTACGAACAAAACATACCGATATGCCCATGTTGGTAATAGAGGCTGAAGACAGATTGTTAAGCGGAAGCGCAAGGGTGAGCAAGTCACTGCTCACCTTCTAAAATTGCCTATTTCTTCCATCTTTTTGTTTACCTGGACAGAAACGGTTTAGTACAGCTCAATACTCTGTACATGGCGTTTACAGACCTCTCCAATGAAAGTTTCCATTTCGGTATGAATTGTCAAGGGCATTTCGAAAAGGACTTTCAAGTCACATAGGGAGTACCAGAAAGAGGTCTAGGGCAATTTGAGCCAGAGAAGGGGTGTACAAAATCAATAAGACATACAACTTTCAAGCAGAGAATGGGCTTTTCGAGATGAGCATAGGCACACACTTAGTTGGGAAAAATATACCATATTCTTATCATTCTCTCTCTTGTCTAGCTCCTTGCTCATGATAGTCTGATAGACGAGAGTGTGATTCCAGATCGACGGACGAGGATGTCAAACGCTTACGGTGAATAGTGATTTAGCAACCTAGCTGAATGATCAGGGCAGCAATCCAATTATCAAACAAGATAACTCACCATCAACATGGGTACGTAGACACTGACAATATCGAGAATAGCCATCATGTCCTTTGACGGTTCCATCATAGTTTTTGCGATCTCTTCTCCTGCCTGCCAGACAGGACCTAAATAAAGACCGTGAGGCCGAATTTCTGGTTCTTTCCTCAACAGCACTTACTTGCGGTTAAAGCGTCGAGGGTAACCTGTGCATGCGCCAAATGCCCTGTGCCATTCGCCACTAGTTTACCTGATCCATTTGCATAAGAAATTCGCCTCTAGGACAGAACGATGCGATTCCCTTACTGAGTTTTAGCAAGACCGCCTTCTTTTCTTCTGGGCTTTTCAGTCCTTCCGCAAGGAAAAGAGTTGGTGCCATCTGTCGGTCAAGCATATCCGAAGCTTCAACGGCTGTTTCCCCATGTCGCTGAAATGCAGCATCAAGTGGGTTTGAAGGAGGTTTAGGAGCATTCGGATACGAGGTGGGAGGGCCATGATTTGCACGTAAAGGCACTGGCGCTGGACTATTGTTGCTATGCGGGAGGCCGTCGTATCTGTCATCATTTCCAACTCCAGACTCAGCAGGATCTGTCAGTTGGATTGCATTGGGGTCGAATTCAAGATTTGACTGAGGACTCAAACGAAGGGGAGCTGCACGATTGATAAGTCGGGCATAAAAACAATTTTGTGGCTAACGCACGCACCATAAGTCCCCTGTATACTCACTTGCGGTAAACCTGTGGGATCAGAAGCAAGACGAGGTATTGGAGGTAGGGCACGGGTCTTCGGAGGAGCGCCTTTATACGCAGTGTCGAGAGACTCCAGACTGCGCGCAGTGACAAGTTGGTTCTGCAGGTTTGTGTTGTCCGTTGTTGAAGATTTCTTCCTGCCTCGAAAGTACGAGAAAGGCGAAGAAATACCCATACGATGGCCCGAGCGATGCCCGCTCTCAAAATCGACAAAAGAATCCATAGATGCTGTGGGACCCGGAGCCCGTTGCGATTTCAAAGGAAATTGACTCATGGACGGATGTACGGTCAAGCGACCACTGTCGAGAGGTGGTGAATGTCCAATGGGAAGAATTGTTCAGTGCCGGGAGCTGCATCATTACTACTAGAACCGTTCCCTTTTGTTAGGGGCGCATCTCAGAGAAGTATGTCTTTCTGCGCGCGCTAATCATGTATGTTATTCCCAAAAGTACGGAGACTGCGATTACCGCATAAGTCGCGGAAGAGGAATTCGATTGCAACCGGATTCTATCATGAAGATCAGCATATGCACAGACTCGGATGACAGCCTGAGATGCCTATCTGTTCTATGATTGAGCGACGAGTCAAGCTAGTAAAGCAAGTACTTACGTGCATGCTAGTTGCTAGGATGGATTGAGGCGCCCCCTATAACTTCTGATTTCGCGGTCCGTGGTTTTACGGTCAAGCTGCGGTCAAGCTCAAAAATTTGAAGTCACTCGGCAAGAAAAGCGTTGGCTCACCGGACCGGAGTAAGTCCGGCTGCTCTGCTCTGAACGAAAAACCCTGCAGGGAAAAACGTTGTTGGTCTTATACTCTTATACCTACACGATATCTAAGTGCATGTCGTTCTCAATCTCGGAACTTGAAAGACTTCACAGGTTTGCGTGTGAGCTAGCTCGCCGCGCAGGCCAGTATCTCCGTGAGGATCAAGTTCGCCGACAGAAGAAAGCGCTGGAGACGAGAGAGAAGGCTAATTCAGTTGATCTCGTCACTGACGCTGATGAAGGAATTGAAAAAATCATAAGGTGCCTTGGGTCAGCGCCAATACTTGACATGGCACTGACGACTCAATGATATCTAGGGATGCTGTGTTGAATGAATATCCAGATCATGCTGTTCGTATCAAAAATATGACGGCGTTCGAGCACTTCTGACAAGTTTCACGAATTTTAGTTCATTGGTGAGGAATCGTACTCTGCCGGAGAGGAGAAACGCTTCCTGTTGAAAGATGGTCCAACGTGGTGAGCGAGCGAATTAATCAAACCCTCCAATCAACCCTCGATGTTAATTCAACTAATCTTCTCGGATCCAAGGATCGTAGACCCCATTGATGGAACTGTGAACATGGTGCACATGTGTGGGTTGTACAAAGTTTCCTTCCAATTATATTCGCCGCATCGCGTAACTCTATTCAATCCCCCCTAGTTCCCATGACTGCTATTTCAATAGGATTCTGTATCAATTCAGTGCCCACTGTGGGTGTTGTATTTGCACCGTTTCTAGGGGGGAACGGTATGGCTTCCTGGTTTAGATGATCGAGATGTTTCTGAGGATCTAGCTCTAGGAACGCTCTATTCCGCTATTAACCACCCCAAAGGCGGGGCGTGGCTTTCTGAGTTCGGGCCTACTGGACCAGTGATCGACCTGCCTATCGTCTCTCCACCTCCGCCTCTACCTAAAGACGCGCCAAAAGGGTTCGGATTCTAAAGTTCCGCCCTTATACGCTAGTCGTTGACCGTTGTAATCGCATGCAGATGTCTGTTCTTCGGGGAGTGGGGTAAAGACCGTAGAGACTCACCTCAGTCAAACTTGACGAAGAAAGCCACAAACTTCGTTAATATGGCGACGGAGCTTGGGGGTCGTGGAGGTAAGGGTGGGATGGTGCACGGCCTTAGAAGCCTAGGAAGGTCAGTGGGCTCATGGTCCGTTCTATGCTTTCATTGTTGATCAAAACTCGTAGCTCCACTATGGATATGGTATATATTGCTTCTGGACAAGGTGATATCATGTTCGAAGGCGCGTTTCATTACATTTATCCCACTTTCCTTGGAAATTCATGTGTTAACATAGCTGGGTGCTGGGAGTGGGACGTATGTGGTGGGATCGCTATACTTCTCCAGACAGGCGGTATCGTCGTGGACTCAAATCCTCCTCCCAATATTTCCGAGACTGATTCAATTCCTATGGCAAATATCGGTGGACGAAGGTAAGTGCCACTTTCTGGCCGTCGTCGATTCTGATACGACAAAATACCGATAGATATTTGGCAATACGTGCTTGCTCTGAAGATGCTGAAGGTAGATCTCCCAGAGCACAGCAAGAAGCTCTGGTGCGAGAGGTATGGAAACGAACGGAGAGACTCAATTATGAGCGACCTATGTAGACCCTTGTCATTTATGTTGTTGCAACCCTAGCCCGATATTTGAATACAAAATACTTGTCTTACAGATAAAGAAAGCGTAAAAGATGTTACAATATTCCTTCGTCGTCTACATTCCGTCAATCCATCGCATGCCAATCAAAAACCTCAGATCCATCCCCATGATAGGTCATTTCCTCTCGATCCAAGCTCATCACTCGGGCATATTCCAGAATTAATCTGCATAGAAAGAGCTCAATACATGATGCGCTGCCTCAGCTACAGCGCGTTCTCACCTGTAGAAATATGCAACAATGTCCTCTCTTCTCCAAAATGCCTTGCTCCAGTCTCTCCCTTGTTTTGCTATTTTCCGAGCTAGATCTTCGTGTGCTCCGTCACCGTTGGTGTCCCCACGGAAGAAGATTAGGGTATCATAAAGGTCGGAAAGGTCCACTTGCACAGGAACATAATGCACCCAAGGCGCTATTCGATCCGAGAACCTAGTATGACGAACAGACATAAGTGAAGCTGATAGAAGGAAATCAACATGAGGATTTACCATTCTGGATAGATTGTAGACTTGAACACCAGAGAGTTGGAAGTCATTAGACGCTTGAAACGTCCTGACCATCCATTGCCATCAATCTATCCTCGAATATATCAATGAAAATGACTTGAACATCCCAATTGAAGTGCGACTTACATCAAGCACGTACTTATAATTCCCCTGAGCCTTCAAACTCTGCATCTTCTTGAAATCATACATATCTTCCATGATTTTACAAGTTTTTTCATCGCACTGTGTCGGATGCCCAGCAAATGCTACATCCATTAGCGCTGGGTTGACCCTCGCTCGCTTGGCCTTTTTTGGTTCGCCAACTGCCACATCTTCGTATCCAGGTAGAGGCGGTGCGAGATAATCTATGGTCCCGTTTATCTCGTTCACATATTGCACTAGCGCATCACGATGCGACGCCCTCCAACGCGTGTGCGAAGCATGGAAAATTCCGGTGTTGCTTCCGCGCCAAAGCAGCCGCTCCTCAATCTTATCGTCCCATTC
>JH814833.1:0-38632 GCA_000296255.1 Omphalotus olearius VT 653.13 | reverse complement strand
ACACCTAGAACATTGTCCGATGCTAATCCGTACGTAGGCGAGAGCGCAGAATGTCCGCCGCCTTGGACGTAACCTCCTGCTAGAACGACCGTGGCAGCAGTGCCACCGACAAATATCCTGCCTTGTTCTTTGGCAGCGACATATAATACGTTCAATGTGACGCCACTTCCAACAGTCACTGCGGAACCAAAATCTCGTTGACCGACTATAAAGTGGTCTGTGAAGGAAATGTTTTGCAAGGCACGAGTTGAGATAAGGAGGGAGCTCTTGGCCGTCGAGCGTCCAAGATAGTCATGACCCGACGCCTTGATTGCTAGGCGTAGATTGTGCACCCTAGCGAAGTTGACACCCGCCTAAGTCTGTCAGTGAAAAACGCTGCAGCGTATAGAACAGTTGTCACCTGGATATCTTCAGCTGTTTCTGCCATAACAGCAAGCAGAGGTACACGACCTTGCTCACAAAAAGCAGAAGTGCTTCGTAAGCACAGTGAAGGAGGTACAGCATCATAGTCCTAGGTTGACACTGGTGAGATTAGGAAAGAAATATCTCAAAAGCGATGAACCTGCTCAAAATTAACCTAGGAATACGGAGAATTGCGGTAAGCCCTCCCGTTTCTTGTAGGAAGCCTGATGATGTATGCACACCTGATTCATGGCTCCAGGAATATCAGCACGAAACACAGCACTACCCCACTGGGTATCTGTACAATTCCCGGTGGAAAGGTTACGGCAGTACGCGGCTGAGGGCACTACACGCGCCAAACGCCCATTTACTGTTCTATTCAAGTCATTCCAAGCGTCTTGCGTAGGAAAATTGATGTCGCCTGGAACAGTTTTACAAACACTAGACTTTCCAAGGGGATTTTGAAAGAATAAAGACAATAGGAGACCATAGATGGCTTGAAAAATGATTGGCATGATTTAAAACAATCCTGGCGAATGAGGCATTCGATGGGGCAAAGACTTCAAAGGCATCGATTCGACCTTCGCACGCTAGACTCTAGCCAAGAGCGTAACTGGTACTGACTTGCGCTCACTGTCAGTGTCAGCAGGCTGACGCAAAGAAATGGTCGCGACGCGCTGATTAGATAAGAATTTTTTTTTACTTCAGTGATCACTGCTATTGTAGCCTTGTAGTCTCCCAACAATTCATGAAGCTGGCGCTGAAGCTTGAGGACATGATGGAGATACCCCTCTTACTGCTAGCACTTCAAAGAAGCTTCAGCGCTCAGGTTCCAGCCTTCGGAGCTTTTAAATTTCGTCCATCCGGGCTGTGTCCGGGCTTCCCGGTCCAACATTTTCAGATCCATATCAGACCGCGACAATCCATTTCATCCTGTATATTATAATTCACGCAGTCATCCAGTACGTGAACAAGATATTGTCTACTGTGTCCTCTGTTTGACATGCCACTACTTAGACCGAGCTTGAAGTGAGCCGGAGAGTCATCTGAGTCGATTTTTCGTGCACAGTCTTAATGGAAAGCAATGACTTTTTGGACGTCGATCCTGATCGAACATTCAAATTACGACCCAAAGACCGCAAAGAGAGAATTTTAAATCTCGTTGAGGTGCTTTTGCAGCAGAGTAATGCTCATTCGGCATTTGGATACGACAAGGAACTTCGTGAGTGATATCTAATCAGTTTGGTGACTTTTGAATTAACTCTAAACGTTGTCTAGCAATTTTCGATGACTCTCACCAGACTGCAGGCGCGGACGCTTTCTTAAAGTTTGAGAAGCAAGTCTTGTTTCTTCCTTTGGGCGTTCTATCCCCATGATAACATATTCTTGACAGGCAGATACGGAACGCTGATCAAGAGGTGAGCAGAAGCATCTTTCGCCGCCGCTAGTCAGTTTCTGCAAGCTGATGATTTGTCCATCTCAATAATGACGATTGTCTCAGCTCAGGAACTTCTCGAATGCAGTCAGCCAACTTGGTAGTTCTGCTGCTATCCTCTCTTCTGCCTTCTCCCTGCGCACGCGCTTCGCCCATATCCTCTTTCTTTATAGAGAGAATGCAACAGATTTGTTTCCTCGTCAATTCAGTCGCCGGGCTAAGCCCCAGCGAAATCGTTTACGAAGATCATACCATTCAACCAAACAGAGATTGCCTCATTATGCGCGCCCTATGGTGCCTGAGGACCTTGATGTCAATGAATTTCCTGAGCAATTTGAGGCTCTGGCAGGCGAAATTACTAAATTTGCCGACAGTCTGAACGAGTTTCCACAGTTCACTCATGAGGATATTTCTTCCTTCGAGGACGATTTGAAATACTGGGCAAGCTGCTTACAGGTATACGAAGGTATGCCCTGTCTTTCTACAATTAGCCTGCGTATTGAGTTGTCCGCACACTTTAGGCCAATTCAAGAATCCTGCTGTACAAAGATATATACACGATTTGGCCGTTGAATTAGGCGACCATATAGACAGTTTCGCTACCACGCTGTCTAATTTCATAGAAGTCGATGTTCCTACCATTCGGTTTGCCCAAAGACACGACGTCTCGAACCTATTCAACGTCTCGACGGTAGCAACTTTCTTTTCCGCCGTTACAGCCTCGACCCTCCAGTTTTCGTACACATTTATCGACAGTGCCACTGGTGTCGGTGTCAATTCGTTCTGGTTCCTGAGCTTGGTGCTCAGCATCGGGGCGGTGGTGAATAGTCTGCTGGGTCTGACTTGGAAACAAGCAATGTAGTGAGTGGATCCTACGAACGTTTTGTTCGGCCAGGGGGGCTCAATTTTATCACAGTAGTTCACCTGGACACAGGGTGCCGTCTTGGTTCTTGATCTGGCTGAAAAGGTCACCCTTGGTGTTTCTTGTCATGTCAGTTGCGTGCTTTTCTGTGGGCCTCTGTCTATTCGCGTATGCCTCCAGTCAGGTAAGATCCCAGCATCGATCACATAGCGCCCCTCTGATTGGTACTTCTAGAACCCAGTGACATCCATTATTACGAGTGTATTCACGGGGTTCACGTCTTTGGGACTTGCATCAACTTCAGCGTGGTTTGCTTTTGAGCGATGGGCGTTCACACATCACCGCGGGAGGAAATGGCTAGGGGATATTCTTCTCGAGGTCGGCGAGCAAACCCTTCAGCTGTCGGGTATCTCCTCCCTCAGGCTAGGATTGCGCTGGACCTGGCGACATTGTCGAAAAGCTGCCGTTAAGCTAGGCACAGAGTTCAAACGATTGAAATCCCTGTTTGCGAGGGTCGCATCGACCACGACCCACAAGAGTCATACGGAGAAGGCTGGAATAAATGAGCTTCCAACTATCACTACAACACGATCCGAGTACAACTCGGATGCTTTACGTTCACCAATATCACCCTTCTCACTGACCGAAGTCACGCCAGTTATCTCGTCCCACATTGCCGCCTCCTTCGTCGTCCCGGAAGCGAACTCGAAGATCCTAGTCAATACCGCTTCTCCTAGCAAAGGAAAAGAACTATGGATGAATGCCATACAGGCTATCAAGCTGCAGTCAGTTGCCTCGCTTCATTCCGCCTTGCTTGATCCCACTGGCCAGCCTCGTTCGAGAGCGGCTTCCCTGTCAGCATCGGAATTTGAGCATACATCTGTGCCATTGATAAAATCTCATGCGTCTAAGATTTCTCCAACCTTGAAACGCTTGGAGATAACGCAGGATTTAACAGCTCATCAAGGGTTGGTCAGACATATGCAGTTTTCGCCTGATGGAAAATTTTTGGCTACCTCTGGGTGAAGTCAATTCGTCGCTATAACCGTTCAAAAAATACTGAGGCTTTCCTTAGTTGGGATCGGACATGCGTTATGTTTCGCGTTGGGGTGGGTTGAAGTTACCTTGTCCTTGAAGATTACCTCTGATGTGTACCCATCCAGGACCCTTTCAAGCCTCACCGCGTTCTAGTTCATCCAGATGGATTCGTTGGTCAAGTAGCATGGCAAGTCCTTCAGTATGTCCTCATACTCATGACAATGCACTTACGACTGTGATCTCTAGGTCTCCCGATAGTCAAATCTTGCTCACAAAGTCCCCTCGATGTATCAAAGTATGGTCGCAGGTGAGGGAGTGGGCTCTCAAACAACTTATCCGCTAATACCGTAATACCGTTCTTCTTTTGCTAGATAGGCGTGTGTCATAAAACAATAAACCGGTACACTGCAACTGACTCAATTGCTTGGTTTCCCGATGGCGAAGGTACACATTAAATTATTTTGTGGCACAGGGATATTGAAAATAGTCGTAGCATTTTTATCGGTTGAAGGCAGCGATATTGTAAAATTGGTGAGTTCCGTCTGTGGACTCTCGGTTGAACTGGCAGGAGACTGAAGCTTACGCGGGCAGGACTTGAAAGGCAATGTGAGCCAAACTTGCGATGCGCGAAGTCTGGGAATTTGAACCTTTTTTTATGCGCAGATTTTAGACGCATACAAGCTCAACAACATGAGATTGGACGATGTTGCTGTGACTCCCGACGGCAACAGACTACTTGGTGTCGGGAGCTTGACTGAGTCGCCCACTGGGCTGCAGCCTAGCAAAGCCAGGACAGAGAAAAGGCTGGTGGGTGAGTTGTATATATGCAGCTGCCGCCGGTGGCCTCCTTGCCATATGCTGACGTCTGCGATCCTGTGGCGTCCCAGTCTACAACACACAAAGTAGGCATGTTGAGAAGTATGTTCCAATAATTGCTTCAACATCTTTATTTCACTAAGTTGACTTTGTTGTGTTTAGTATCACCCCTGTGTTGAATGACATCCAACAAATAACTTTGACCGCGAATACCCGGAATGGGCCCGTAGCTTTAGTCAGTTATGCGAACAAGGCAAGCCTCTGCGCATCGAATACTTCGCCAGTATGAATTAACGCGACTCGCCTCGCAGGCCCCACCACAGACATGGAAATTGGTATTGACAAAGAACTTCGAAGGATCAGGTGCAGTAGCCAGGCTTGCTCTTCGGTCAGCCCACTGTACCCATTATTCGATTCCCTTGACTTGCACCCTAACATCTCTACTTACATCCTCTAGTCATGACTACTTGCCAAAGACACCAGTTGATTTCGTAGGACGGGCGTATTTTGGTGGAAAATACGACGATCTAGTGTTATGTGCTGGCAGCGGTGAGTCAAGAAGTTTCACATATTGCGAGACCTTATTCTTCATTGTCATAGCCGGACAGATTTTGATATGGCATTTGGACCATGGCACTTTACTTCATCAAATACAGCCTCAAACTGTAGCAGGCGAGGTAACATGCCTGGCTTGGAACTCCGCAGGGGAGAGGTTCATGTTCGCAACCGGAAGCCATCATGGCGGCGTGCAAATTTGGACGAGACCTAAAGATGAAATGGACGACAAGTCCCTACGAGGCATAGCTGAACCTCAATCTGATATTGCGTTTGAAGGATCAGAGTCTGGATTCGAGTCAGACTTTCAATTCACGGAGAGCCATGGACGGTCAGATGGGGAAGGCAGTGTCCTCGAGTCACTGGATGGCTCTCAGGAGCATACCCCTGTAGTGTCGCGCATGGGCAAAGCTTGGCACGATGAACCCTCCGCTGAGCCTCTTGACACTTCCGAGAGAGATACGGCGGGACAGGTGATGCCAGCAACGCCTGTGGCAAGACCCTCAGAATCGGATGGTATACGAAATATCCGCAAAGCATCTTCACGCAGGATGCGAAGCGTAACATTCGCAGATCCTCCTGACGATATTGAATCCGAAAGCGGCCTGTCTTCTGGATAGCAGCAGTTGGTACACTTGGGAATATACTGCCGTCAACTGCTAATCATTGTAATAAAGTGTTTGACTCGTTATTCACTTTCCCGTCCACACGATAGCCCTGAGAATGAAGCAACTCATTATGGAGATCCGCGATGCACAAAAACAGTATACATAAGCGAACAAAGAGAAGAAATAACATATAAGGAGTCCAAGTAATAACACAAGGGGGACCGTAAGGTCAACGAACATGGACTCTGGGCAGGTGATGAGGCCCGAGTCGGTGAAGGAATAAAATTTCGGTAGCGTCGGTAATGGAGATCGCGACGATCATTTTGTTGCCTTCACAATGGAAACAACGATGATGACAATAATTACAGCGATTGCTACACCAATGATGATGCGCATCTATGAGGCAACGTCAAAAATCCTGCCTGTATGATTGACGATGTTGCGTACCTTCATATCTTTCCACCTGCGACGAGTACAATAAATTAGAACAATATCTTATTGGCGTAACACAGAAATGGCATACCACATGTTCTAAAGCGAAGAGAATTGACTTCAGTACAAGAGTGACTAAATATGACAAGAACATGCACACCTTTCGCACTCGGTTTGCCCCACGGCGGAACCCTTGAGCAGATACTGCGAGGTTGTCTAAATAGTAGGAAAGCATCGTCAGTGATGCTGGTAAGGAACTACGCTCCTCAGGGCGGTTCCAACCATAGAAGCAGCCACCCAGGCGTAGAAAACGAACGAATAGTACGCACCGGTCTTATCCTGCAACGAGTCTAGTCGTTCACCTCTCTCTGCCACTTTGCTGATATTCTCTCTCATGATTCCAACCGTGTCGTCAATTTGTTGCTGAATAGCCGCAGTCTTCGCATTGCCTTGGCTGGGTCCACCAGAAGGATTTGATGAAGAGCCGTTGCGAGGAAGATACGGGTCGTAAGGTTCAGACCTAGAGAACGTTGGAACAGAATGAGTGTCAACGAATTTGCTGGTACTTGTTGACTGACATTATGAGGACGTTGGGGTCTATAAATGTGCAAGATTGGGGTAGTGAGACTTCAGAAGTTGAATTACAGTTACAAAGACCAGCTCACCGTGTCAAACGAGTCCGAAAAGTGAAAATAAGGGGGGCTGACGGTTGAGAGGAAGAGAGGGAGGGTTACGTTGTTTTTCCCACACTACCTGGACTCGGTGCGCCCGGCAGATAATTATAAGCGGCCAGACATTTGCTGTGCCGCCTTGTGCTGCGCGTCGCCGTCAGCAATGTCAAGCATGTAACTGAGTCAAAACCATTGTCCAATGCTTGAGTTCAATAAAAAAACTATCATACGCATCGTACACTTGTATACTATAGTTCATTCCCGGAAGTTTTACACATCATCTTTCATATGCAATGGTGTCAACAGAAGATTACTCAGTTCGCATTGTAGGAGCTCAGCAATTCCCTGAGATTGAGATTACAGGCAACATGCCCAACATCTTGTCTCTTCAGGATTCCATATCTGAATAGAATCAACATTGCTCGTCCTCAAGCTAGACGTCTTCGATTGCAATTGACTCCGGCCAGGATGTGACCGTCTTTAGCTATGAAGTTTTGGACATAGCGCAGGACGAGTCGCAGTCAATTTTAACAGCTCCACCACCGTGTTGGAGATGTACGTACGATCTTGTCCGAGTGCATCAGCGTTTTTGGCACCACCGCCAATGATGTTGGACATCCCGCTGCCCGCAATCAGCCTTGCACGCAAGTCAACGCACGCCTGAGCAAGAAACAACAATCGAGTGATGAGGTTGTCTCGATTTACCATACCCTCAGCCTGGTTCGCTCCAATGACAAGATTCCTGCGGCAATATTACTACATTGTTGAAGTCGTGGTGAAACACACTTACTGTAATGGTGTCACTCTCCTCGCCGCGACCAGGAACACAGCGTCGTCACCGGCCTCTGACTGTCCCTTGGATGCGACCAGAGCCGCGGCCAAAGCAGATGTCACCAGCAAACGTACCTGCGACCGTGATAGGTTTCGCACAGGCCGCCTTCAATGGCCAAGAGTCAAATAATGCGGCATCATTGAGCTTTTGAGCCTACGTGATCCGAGGTTTAAATAGGCCAGAGGTTGAAGTTGCGGGCTGCATGTGCAAGATCATGCATTGGCAATACGACGGGTTGATCGTGGACGGTACAGTCACAAATGGTTGAGCGCCAAGCTAGGGGCCTTTTTAGAGGGAGGCATCAGAATTTCTCGGTGAAATGAGGAGTCTCAAGTTCAACAGACTGAGAAATTCACCAGAGTCGGAGAAATTGGACCGCAGAGCGACGAATTTGCATAGCATGGGAAGAAAACCTACAAGCTAAGGAAAATTAGTGCTCCAACATTCGAGCTTTTGAATTGTCAACGAAGGTCAGCGGACCAAAGAAGGTCACTTGAAAATAAGGTCACTTGAAAATATCTTGCAACTTTCAACTTTCGGTCAGTGACCGAGGTCTTGCTCAACAATAAGTGAACTCAGTGTTTATGTACATAGAACTCAGCCTTGACTAAAGAGGTCACGAAGGGTCAACTGGGTATTCTCAAGTCTCCAGTAGGAATCACACACCCAGGTCGCAGTAGGCGCAGTATTGACAGCAAATCCTCCATCAAGATGTGCAATAATTTCTCAACTTTCTCCCAGACCACATTCACACCGTCCGAAACGTTTGATTCGGCCTAATCATAAGTATATTGCTCGGTAATGTGGTATTTCATGGGTTGTACGAAATCCAAAGTGAGGGCCGGCGTCACCCACGAGAACGGGAGAAGAAGTGTGATGCATGCTGTCATGTAGGAAGCGACATATCATAGAGAAGCGTACACGGAAGAGATGTATCAACTGCGACCTAGAATTTATCGACCACCCTTGCCTCCCTTCATTTGTTGTTTCGAAACTTTGGGTCCCGATGGTGCGGCCTGGCGGGCGGGCTATTTGAACCGCAAGGATCAGCATCAAGACAAAGAGTCTAATGAGGATGCACCACATACCTTGGCCTTCTTAATCTCCTTCTCCTTCTTTTCATTTTTGGCTTTTGTGATAGCAGCCAATCGTTGCTGGGAACGGACCGCGGCAGTCTGGTTACGCTTGGCAGCAATAGCGGCGAGGTCAGCACCGACGATACCACGCTGGTGTTTCACAGTCCGACGCGAACGCTTCTTGGCAGCCTCCTCCGTGATACCCTTCTTGTGCATACGTCTGTACACCTGTGTCCAAGCGATCTTACGAGGGTTCTTCCTCTGCAGGAAGAGAGAGGCATTTTTGGAAGAAGCGAATCGGAAAACCTGAAAGGAATAGTTGAATATAGTCGCCCGCTGTGACAGACGCAGAAAACACACTTTGCTGTCACCACGGACGAAGAGTTTGCCCTTGCTGGGATAGATCTTGTAGCCGGAGAAGGAGTCGATTTCGACCTTCTACACTCATGGAAACCGAGGTCAATGCAGATTCCAGTAATTAGAGCGTAGGGTACATACCATCTGAAATCAAAATGAAGCAGAACGACAGAAAGGTCAGCCAGAGATTCAGGACCCAGAAAGAAAACACAGCGTCATCCGGCCGCATCGAGTCCAATCCAACTCCCAAATCTCAAGAAACCAGCATGATTTGGACATCATTGCGTAGCCAAGAGGCCGGAGACCAAGGTTTCCGGGAAACGTTGGACGCAAATGCAGAACTTCATCTCACCTTGAGGAAATTTGTTGCTGCTCGGTGGTCGGTTGGGACGTCTGAAAATCAGCGTACGGCTACGGCAGCTGCCGGCGGTTACTCGTGGGAATAGATTCCCTATTGCAACGCAACTTGTCCTATACTCTGCTTAAAATCCTCTCTCCTCAGCCTGTTTTGCCCAACATGACCGTCCTGGTCGATTCCTGTCACGTACTTGAAACAAACACCCTTTCTGAAAGCTTCTGTCTTCCGGCGTAATTCTTCCAATGCTCAAGCGGTAGTCTCTGCACAATGCCGATGGACTCTGTAATTCTATGGGTTCCGGTGAACCACTTCCTTGCCAAACTCCAGCCAAACTCCTCCATTCCTTGTTGTAGCGTATCCAATATATCATCTTGGAAATAAATGGCATCCTCGCGTGCTGAGGCCTTTGGTGACAACAATCCAAGGTCTTAATGCTACTGAGGAGGTACTTACTATGCGCGCGTTCTTCGAGCACACTATGTATTTGTTCTGATCACTCATCTTCCTTGAAAGCCTTCATTCGAATTTTGGACATACCCCACATCATGTACATACATGAGTTTGCTTCTGCTAAAAAGAGGGTGTCTCAAAGATTGAAGTCGATGAACGTGTATTACCTTCAAACATGACATACTCCGGGGCCATCTCTGCCAGTACATAACATGAATCCATTGTGATCATCTCTGCTCCTGTGCGCGGACGCCAGAAGCCATAAGGATTGTTCAGCGCGCATTCAAATATTCATATTCATTAGTCGACAACATGTAAATAATTTTTCATAACAACGGAGGTCATTTACTATATGCTTCATACGAACGTTTGAGGCAATGCAATGGCAGTCCTGTAGTCTACGTATACAGTTTGGGACCGCAAGCGATTGTGAATATAATTTCCTCATTCCAACCCCTCTCTTACACAAATCCCTTCTTTCATTCCAGTCCATTCTAATAAACAGCTACTTTCTTCAAACCATTAATGCCTTCTTTCACCCCAGACAGTTCACTAGACCTATTTTTCTCTGCCGACCTCATCTCGCCCGAAGTGAAGAGTCAGCTTCATCCTGATGTACACGTACGTTTCACCTCTGTATCATTAAGAATAGAACTCAAAACTGTTGTCTAGATACGCCCATTGGCGTCTTCAGACTACCACCGTGGCCATCTCGCCGTGCTTTCCGTTTTGACAGTGGTCTCCGATCCTGGTGAAGCAGCATGGGTCGCTCAGTTCAACGCGATGCGGGCAGCGCCTCGAACATACTACCCGCTTGTCATCGTCGACAAGAAATCTGACCAGATCGTTGGAGTTGGCTGCGTGTTTATTGAGCACAAGTTCCTGCGTGGCTTGGGCAGTGTCGGACACATTGAGGACATCGCTGTAGACAAGAACCAGCAGGGAAAGAAGTTGGGGCTGAGGATTATCCAGGCCCTCACATATATCAGTGAAAATAGCGGGTGCTATAAAACGATATTGAACTGCAGTGATGCTAATATCCGTGTGTTACAACCCTCGCTTTTGCTGATGAACACCTGCTGACAGTCGTTTGATATAGCTTTCTATCAGAAATGTGGTTTCGACAAGAAGGAGAACGAGATGGTACGGCTAATCCTTGCTTCATAGAATCAACGCTCATCTCCATACTAATTTTCAGGCCAAATACGCTCCTGAACGCGGTCAGTCTCCGTCGAGACTCTAGCATTGCATACTTGGACTTGATCATGATACCCAACGGACTCTGCAACATCTTGATATTCATAGAACGTCATTTTCCACAAACACATACGCGCTGGGCATATTTATACACACTTGAATAAATTTTGATTTTTGTAGAGTACGGTCACTTTACTTATTTACTGGAAACTGAAAGTGGTTGTGTTCAAAATGACAAAGCAACGCAAACAGAGCGCCAACCAGTTGACCAGTTGAACCACCACCACTGTGAAATTCAACGTACGCCCAAGCTTGCCTCGACTGAGTATTGTTGCCTAGCCCCGATCCTGCTCAAGTGTCGTTAGTATTATTCCAAGTGAAAAATCCGAATATCCTCCTGATGTCTTCCAACTCTTGCTACGGTCCGGAAATACGTGAAATACTGGTCATGGGCACCCTTTAAAATTTCTAGTTATTTGCTATAAAGCTCAATTGCTGTAAAGGTTATGATCAGGCGTTGTCCAGCTATTGAGGATGCTTATCTTGCTTGTGCTTTTAGGTGCCAATCTTGCATGGCAAGTTGTCGCTCGCCCAGCATCTTACGCTGTTTGGGCTGCTGATTCGGCCATTGCTAGAGGTCAAGGAAATGGACTGTCCGATGGTGTTCCTATAGTCTCTTATGAACACGGAGAGTTTCAGTGGGGACTCAGACTACTATATGAGCGCACCGGAAACGAGTCGTACTTTGACTACATCAAGGCAGGCGCAGACAATATCGTATTTGATAACGGGACTGTGCATGGGTCTTACAGGCAAGTCGAATTTGTACCATTATTAGCATGGTTCTGTTGCTGAATGGTGTCCAGTTTGACAGATTATGTTCTAGACCCTCTGAGGTTTGTTGTCGATATACTAACTATGCTTGTTATCGCTGACGAACCTCTTTTCAGAACGGGACCTACGTTCTTGTATTTGTTCGTATTCCGAGTTTTCTAGCAATCCGGGAAGCGGCGCATCTAATGCACTTTCAGGCTCAACAAAACGCGGGAGGTAAAATGGAAAACAGCTGCTGACACGTTTCGGACTCAACTCAACTCTCACCCTCGCACTGGTGAAGGCCAATTTTGGCACAAACTGATATATCCCAACCAAGGTAGAAGAAGATCTTTGTGTTTTCTGTCTCAATGTTGATTTAATGTAGGCTGGCTCGATGGTATCTACATGGGCGAAATCTTCTATGCGCAATATACGCACGATATTCAGCCGAAAAATACTTCTGCTTGGGATGACATTACTGAGCAGTTTCAATTGATGTTCCAAAACACAAGACAGAATTCTACGGCCCCGAATAACACACATCTCATGTATCATGGATATGACTTCTCACATCAAGCGGTGTGGGCATCGCCTGACAGAGGTCACTCTCCTGAGGTGTGGGACCGTGCACTAGGTATCACGCGCATCCTTGTACATCTGGTTTTCGTGCCTCACTCATTCTTCTTGCGTAAACAGGATGGTACATGATGGCACTCGTTGACATCCTAGAAATTATCCCTGAATCGAATCCAGGTCATGCGAAGATTTTGACAATACTCCAGACACTTGCACCCCATGTGCGCGATGCCGCAGATGCGATTAGCCATGTCTGGTGGCTGGTAATTACCCAGCCCGGTCGAGCCAGAAATTACTTTGAGAGTAGCGGCTCGGCCATGTTTGTTTATTCTCTGTTAAAGGCGGTTCGGCTTGGCTTTGTATCGGATCCTGATGGAAGTGTCGTTGCTGCTGCGCAGAGAGCATACGGATACATGATCAACAACTGGGTGATACCGAATGAAGACGGGACTATGAGCTGGAACAATACCGTGATCGTGCGTTTCTCCCATCATATGTATCTCACCCTCATATTGAATCGAATGACACTAGGTCGGAAGCTTGGATCTGACTGGAGACTTTGATGTACGTTGTGTTTCTTCCAGGTGAAAGAAATTCTAACGCTTTGTCTACTTGCAGTATTATGTCAGTCAACCGGTCGATCTCAACGATTTGAAAGGAGTGGCAGCATTCCTGCTAGCGAGTCTCGAAATTGAGATGTTGTAACTCAGCTACAGATATCCGAGTCCTTGCGATTGTCATGTAGGAAACCTTTGTCCTGGAGGACGGCAAGACTATAGTATTGAGTTTTGCGGGAAGGTTAAATAGATGATGATTACCTGTACCTATACCCAATTATTCTTTTCTTTTGAGCAGCTCGAAGACTGGGCGCAGATGCTGTCTGGGTGTCCGGCCCGTCGGTGCAGAAGGCCTCAAGCCTAAATTCCTCACGGTCGAACATGATTGACCATAAACCGCTTCATACGTCTGATCGTAAGTAGCAGGTGTTCATCGAACTATACTGCCTTCTAGATCACTTATGCAGTCCATTCGTCTGGTAAGTACGCACGTTTGTTTCCTTGGGATGTTGCATGAAAGCATCGTGATGTCGTCTCGCATGTATCTTTCCGCAGGTTCGTAACTTCGTTGATTTTGTTATACCACCACCTGCCGAGATGTTAACGGCGCAATCGTGAAACCTCATGATACTGTTCTCATAAGAACATGTTCCAAAACCTGATAAATGTGGCCAATATCGGCAAAACTGTTTCTTCATTTCCTTATGATGAAAGGGAACTCCTCTTGGACAATATGTCGGTCGTTGCTGATTACGGCGACCGGGATCTTGGCATCGTCTACTCATGGACAGGCCGCAAGCAATCTTACGTCTTTGGTCAATCTCTTCATTGGTACGGCATCTGGTGCTAATGGTGGTAGTGGAGGGAATGCCTTCCCAGGTGCGACCTCCCCAGCTCATTTGAAGTTCCTATAAACTAACGAAGTTATCCCATAGGTGCTGCAGTTCCTCATGCCATGGCAAAGGTCTGCACTTCTGTCTCCCTTTCAGTTTTTCTTGATGGCTCTAATCAAAACAATCAGGTTGGCATAGATGTCAGTACAGCACCGAGACAGGCCGGTTACGTATCCGACAATTCTTCAATTACGGGAATATCTTTAATGCATGACGAAGGAACCGGAGGAAACACTAACGGAGGATATGGAATATTCCCGCTATTTCCTCTCATTAATTGCACCTTCACATCGTGTCCTGTGGGCATTGGTGCTAGAGCTGCCCTACGCGCTGCGGGTACAGATGGTGAGCTCTACAGTTTCGCGTGATTGATATCAAGAATAATCAGAATAATCGTTTACGCTGGATATTAGCTGCCACACCTGGATATTTCACCACCACGTTCACGAATAACATAAAGATCGAGACCACGTCGACCAGACGCGCAGGTCTCATCCGATTCACGTATCCTGAAGATTCTAGAACGAATTATGTAGTGGTGGACCTCACCAATGATTTGCAACGCTCCTTCGAGGGAGGCTCTATTTCAATCGCCTCAGATGGTCGTACTCAATTAAGCGGGACATTCCTGCAGGTGCGTCTTGACGAGACGCAGTACTGATCCCGACTAACCTTGAACCTCTTAGAGCTACGGCCCAAGTAACTACACAGTTTATGCTTGCTATGATTTCACTCCCCCTTCGTCTCTTGCTTCCCAGCCGATAACATCTTTTGGGACTTATCAATCCGTGAACAGCTCCTCCCCAACCATCCTCAATATCACTACGTCCACTAACGCATTGTCATTCCCTTTCACATCGTCGGTATCGCAAATTCAGGCCGGCGGTCTTCTCGAATTTAATTCAAGCACCGTTCTCGCACGTTTTGGCATATCTTTCATCAGCTCGGACCAGGCTTGTGCGAATGCAGAAGAAGAAATTGCAGACTGGGACTGGGATGGGGTGATGAAAGCCTCCAGGAGCAAGTGGGAGGATGTCTTAGAGAGGGTAGCCGTCAATACGGAAGCGGAGGACCCGACGGTGGTAGAATTGTTGTACTCATCGGTCCGTTCGGTTTTCTTGTGATATAATGTTTGATTTCAGCGGATGCACTGATTTTAATTTTGATATTTCCTTTCCAGCTTTATCGCGCTTCACTCGTTCCCGCAAATCTTACAGACGAAAACCCCTACTGGCAATCTTCTTACCCCTTCTTTGACGCGTTATTCTGGTAAGCGTTTTCATGATGCCAATCCACATCTCGATGATCAATTGCCGTAGCTCTTGGGACACTTTTCGAACCGTGCATCCTTTGTTGTCGTTGACATCGCCTCGAGAATGGGCAGATATTGTCAACGCATATGTTGATGGCTGGAGAAATACTGGCACGTCGTTAGTGAATTCATCATAGGTGGCGCAGAACTGACATGTATTCGTCTTCGATGCACAGGTTATATTCCTGAATGTCGCGCCAACACTAAAGCGTATGTCCTCCAACGTCTTCAAAGCGAACTAGAGCTTGAACCGCGATTTACAGGGGTTATGTCCAAGGCGGTAGCGATGGTATGCCTATTCTTGGCGACTTCGCTGTAAAATATGGTACTCGTGCACAGGATTTGGGTGTACCTATGGATGACTTGTACCAAGCGCTGGTAGACACAGCAGAGAATACGGTCTGTTCAGTCCACTGTATACTCTCGTCACTGGTCACTTATCGTACTTTCAATTGCAGCCTCCGGATTGGTATACAGGTGAGTGATGCGTAGTCATACTATTCTAATTCCATCCATTCAGTGAAAGTTACCAGTGGGCCGACAGAACACAGCCTGGAAAACATTTGGCTACATCCCTACAGATTGGGTAGATCCCTCCGGGAGTACTGGATTGCCCACAAGGGAGGCGTCGAGAGCTTACGAAGTGAGCCATTTTCTCCCTTTGTCACATCTCTCAGCTGACTACATACTTGCTCAAGTATGCACTTGGTGACTTTGCTGTCCGCCAAGCCGCTCTCGTTTTAAGAAAATCTTCTGCGGATGTGTCGAAGTATGCGAATCGATCGATGAATTTTGTGAACATGTGGAATCCAAACGTGACTAGTGACGGATTCAGTGGCTTTGCTCAGAGAAGATACCCAGTGCGTGTTTCCAAACACATTCATTTGAAACCAAACCTGATAATACCCTTGCCTGACTTAGAATGGCACGTATGCATTTACCTCTCCTGATGCATGCTCGCCCGTAGACCCTGTAAGTCATTCATGCGCAAGAGGAGATGATAATGATACGGGTTTCTACGAATGTATGGTGTCAGTGCATATTCAATACCAATTGCTAACCAGCGACAATGGTGACAGCATCTTCTTGGGAAATGAGTTTCTTTGCCCCGCATTCAATTGCCACTCTTGTGAAGCTAATGGGGGGGAATACGACATTCATCAACAGGGTGTGAGTATATCCGGGCGCTCAATCTTAGTTATATTGACTCTTACTATCGGGTTTAGAAACAATTATTTCTCCAAGGGCTATTTCACAGCAGGCAATGAACCTTCCTTTGCCATCCCATGGATATATCATTACGCTGGTCGGCCAGATCTTTCAGCTTTACGAATCCGGAGCGTCGTGTATACCGATTTCAGTACGCAGATCTCTGGGTACGTCTATGATCCTCATCGTCATGTCAAAATTGCTGTAACTGAGTGGCAACAAAGAATTCCAGGGAATGATGATTCGGGGGCAATGGCAGCTTTGCTAACCTTTCACCTTCTCGGACTCTATCCTGTCCCATCTTCGACTCAACTTCTCATTGGGTCTCCATTCGTCTCATCTTACGTTCTAACCAACGATCTTCTCGGCACGTCAACTAAGTTCACTGTGTCGAATTTTGATAACTCGACTCTGAGTGCGACTCCTCCTAGTGGGAGCAGGCTGTATGTCAAATCCATTACAATCAATGGCATGGAGAGCCCAAGTCTCTGCACAATCAGTTTCAATGATGTCGTAGGCGGTGGGGAGATCGTCATCGAGATGGACGGAGATGCGGACGCAGCGAGGCAACGAGGGTGTGGAAGTGCAGGACTTCCAGACTCTCTGGAGACCGGCGGTTTCGCGGCTTAACAACATAACCAATGACGCTTGTATTAAGGTATTACTCGTATGTGTTCATGTATGTCCCGCAGATGTGTCCTTCAAATTATAATTTATTGTCATAATCACTCGCTCGTCTTGGGCTTCGCGCCACCTTTACGATGTTCTGGAACTTCAGCATCTTTGGGTTCTGTCTTGTCAGCCGCTTCTCCAATGAAAGCTGGAAACCTAAATGATATGAAGTCATCAATTGGACATATTCGAGTAACACTAAAGATATCACCCACCGAGGGACGCCATCTCTGGTGAGCTCCTGGAACCGATACACAATGATGGAACCTATCTTAGGTGGGTTCTTTCGCTGCTTGTCAGACAAGCCAGTACCGACGTCAAACGTCTAAAATAACCACGGTGTTATCAGCGCTCAGGCCTGATACGAGCGAGGCACACGTAAAACAGACCTTTCCGGAAGCCATCTTGCATTTGAGCGCCCCAGTGACACCTTGATTCCGACCTTTACCTGCTTTATAGCCAGTGACAAGGGCTTCCGCATCGTAGAATGACTGATTTAGGGTAGTACGATCAATGCGTGCAGACTCGAGGTTGGAGTTGTTCAGGGACTGACCTTGATCTTCAAAAGCGTTGACGAACGATGTCCTTCGTATCGCCTACAAATAGATGCATTGATACGACAATGGTTGCAGGAGTATCAAATGGACGTACGACTGAGGTTTTCTCAGCATCAAACCTTCGCCCCCCAAGCTCTCAATCTCCTTTAACTTATCCAGCACATGTTGTCTGTCATTAGCTACCTCCTGTTCAACCACGACTACCTTGTCAGACGCGTGCGAGCCACCTTCACCAAACAGCTTCTCCAACAAAGACATCCGCTCTTCAAAAGGTTCTGTACCACTTGAAGGAATATCGAAAACCTGTGTAAAATTGACATTCGCAGTTAAGTATGTGGCTGACGATGAGTGCGATAGAAAAAACATACATGAAAATTAATGCCCTTCCAATGTGGCGAATTTACCGTCTTAACGATTGAAACAGTTGACTGGAACTCGCCACGTCCCCCAAAAAGCTCGCCGTCCAATGTCACATTCTTCGGCAATTCTGAGCGGATAGGCGGTTTGTCAGTACCCCATGTGAGGGGATGAAAATAACGCACTATCCAAAAACCATTGCGGAGGAGTGAATGGGTTTCCCAAGCGACTGTACATGCGTGTCCCATCATAGTATGTTCTGAATTCTCATGAGAAGGCAGATAAATCTAAGGGGAATCCAAGGAGACGGACCTAACACCATCCAACTTCTCCGAGATCCACCAGCCGGTCGGGTCAGGTCCCTTGTCCACGTCCCAGCTGTTTGCCAACAGAACAGAAACCTGTACCTTGCTATTATCGTCATCGCCTTTCCTGGCTTTCTTGCTCGGCTTGGAGGAATCGTCATCGTCGTCATCGTCTTTCTTGCGCTTCCCTTTACCCTTTGACGCTTTGGGAGCGGCACCGTCAGGGTTTTTGAGTTTGATTCGAGCTTCTTCGTACTTGTCACCTAGGAGCGACTTGAGGTGCTTGCAAGAGCGAGCATTGATGGGCGCTGATGACTGGAGCATATGACTTGAATTCTTGAGCGGCAGAAGGGATGAGTGGGCCTACCTGATTCCTCCAGGCGGGACAAGTGCTAAAAATATGCCATGGATATAAGGATGACAGGGCACAGGAAGCATGTCAGGAGTGGCTTACCAATAGTAGTGATCCAATGTTCGCTTGACTTTATAGACAGAAGAACTGCAGATCTCATTATTAGTCGGGCGTCAGGGAACAGACTGGGAACTTGGTTGAGTGCTATACCTAGTCTGCGAATTCACCTCGGTGTCCTCGCCATCCTTGAGATAAACTTTAGGCTTAATACCGTTGATCTCAGCCAGTTCGTCGTCATTGTCATTGTCATTATCCAGACATTCATCTTCGTCTGGCTTTTCGTCCTCTTCGTCCTCTTCCCCTTCGTCCTCTGTGTGTTCCTCCATGTCTTCATCTTCAGCCTTTTTGGCTCCTGAATTGGTTAATGGCGGGGAATTATTCTTGGACAGCGGAGGTTGCGACGATGCACCCTTCTTGGATCTTGATGCAGATTTACTTCGTGAGGTTGGTTTCTGAGAGGCAGGAAATTGTTCTTTCTCGCCCTCCTCCTCGGTCTTCCCACCTGTTTTCCGTCCAGTTGCAGGTTTATTGTTCGATCTACCCCTCGAAGCGGGCTTCTCTTCCTGGTCTTCATCTTTGTCTTCATCCGCATTCTCACCCCCATCGGCTTCCTCTCTCTTCCGTTTCGCAGGCTTTCTCGGCTTCGGCGCACCCTTAGGCGGTGGTCCGTCGGGGTTCTTCAACTTCAAACGTTCCGCTTCGTACTGTTCCCCAAGGACCGATTGTAAATGCTTGCAGGAACGAGCGTTCACAGGTACAGCTTTCTGATGGAAACGACAGTCAGTTAGAAAAATGAGTGAATTCACAAGTATATATACTGACCTGGTTTCTCCAAGCCTCAAGAAGGCATTTCGCGACTCAGATTGACTGCAAATTGAGACTGCAAATTGAACATACCGGGCAAGTGCTGTAAAGTTATGCAATTGAGACCCATATACGTCAAATCCTGGCAAATAAGAGTCTCACCAGAAGTAGTGATCAGCAGTTCTTTTGACCTTGTACTCTGAATTGCTAGGAGAACTTCATGAGAATCATGGCGAAGGCCAGAGTTTGATGCAACACCAACCTTGTCTGCGACTTCGCGGTCCTTTCTTCGCCATCGGCTAGAGTAACATTTGGCTTGACCCCATTGATCTCTGCCAGCTCGTCAGACATGTTGGAGTTGTGGTCAACATCAAAACAGGCGCGTTAAATAACACGCCGAGTAAGCGCTGGCGGGATGACTCACGCGCCGATGACTCACCAACTGTTCACAACTCCAAGCCAAATTATACCAAATTTTGTACATTTCACGACAATAGCTATGGTACAGCAAAGATACAACTTTGGACATACACATGTATACAAGTCAAATGAATGCTGCACAGTTATAATCACCACGGCCATTGAAACATCAAAAGAGCCGAGTCGCATTCAATTCAATATTCAACTTCTAATCTAAATTCATCTGCGGTTGAGCTCAGCTTCCTTAGCTCTCAACTCGTCCCTGGTCTACAGATAACCTGTGTTAGAGACAGATACCGGCACCCACAATACTGGACTCACGAAAACCTCTTGCTTCCCAATATTTTCTCTGACTTCTTGATCAGGAATATATGGGTCTCGGGCATGATGCGCCGCCATGGCATCGTTGTGTCTCAAGCCTGTCCCAGCTCCCGAGGGCTGAAGATCAGCTGGATCGTTTGTTTTCTGATAGATTATCAACACCTGACTCGTCTGTTGTGGCGAAATGTGGATACTCACAGCAGGATGAGGCTGGATTGAGAAGGTAAGCTCTGGGTTGGTATTGCTGGTATCTTTCTGGGTGATTTTAGATGACACCTTGTCGACGAAGTTAGACATGATTTGAGAGACTTTGAGTGATAGCCAAGCCTATGTACGACCTCCTTTTATACTGTTTGTGAAGAGTCCAGAATGACGTCGGTGACTCAGCGACCGACTGCGCTACTGCGGGCACCGCTGGCACACGCTCCTCTGCAATGATATCATCTTTCAAATTCAAAATTTCTGAATCATACTGATCAATATACGAAATCTCTTGCAAAATGGTCACTAGCACAGTCATGATTTCTGAAAATTTTGGCTGAGGATCATCATATACATGACATAAAACCTAGGTTGCAAGTAGGACGAGCATGCACTATTGAAATGCGGATAAAAGAGGAAGTAGGAGGGGTAAATAGTTCACTCTGCGTCCACAACCACCGTTTGGAGACCCTATTAAGACCGAAGAAGAGATAAGTAACGCGACAACAAGAATTGAATCTTACTCACCTTGAACGATGTGACAGGTACATGCGAGGCATATGTGAAGAGCCTCTCCTTTGCACTCTCGTCGTCATTTCGCTTCCCTAGAGGTGCAGAAATTCATATCAATCAGTCCTCAATGTTCAAATAGACCACAAACTCACGCTCGAGCTTCACACGGAGACGGTGAGGGACTGTCTTGATACCCTGGGCCCAAAGGGCCTGGTTTAGTTTCGGGTCCAACCTAACATCGGCAGTGCCCATTGTCTTCTGTGCGAATTCCACTACTGACTTCACAGCCCAGGGAGCCCGCTTTTTGAAAGATCGACCATGCACACGTTTGTGCAAGTGAATAGTGTATTCCCGAGTAACGACGTCTTGAAGGGCTGAGCGGGTCTTGCCGCCAGTCTGGAAGATTTGAATCTAGTCAGCGAGAACTCTTGTGCATTATATTGGAGCCAGAAAGACCTTTTTAGTGATGGGTGCGGGTGCCTGCGAGAAATACCATTAGGATCAGATGATAATCC
Source organism: Omphalotus olearius VT 653.13 (assembly GCA_000296255.1). Classification (NCBI taxonomy): domain Eukaryota; kingdom Fungi; phylum Basidiomycota; class Agaricomycetes; order Agaricales; family Omphalotaceae; genus Omphalotus; species Omphalotus olearius. The sequence goes on along the minus strand of JH814833.1, from coordinate 17,103 downwards.
GGGAAGATTCAATGCTGGTAAAACATACCATTGAGTCTTGAGGAAGTGTGGACGCCGGAAGGTACGAGGAGAAACAGAATACTTTGTTTGGTACCAATCTGTTGTGTAAACAAAATAAAGTTCGTAGTGGCTTGCTTAGCTAATGCAGTGGTGGTGACGGAAGTTGAAGCTGACTCTGAGCTGCCGCACGGCACAGAAATCTTACTAATAAAGGTACACGCCATGCTTATCCGCTTCCACTTGGGGTTACCATCAGATTACATCCGGCTGACCAAATGCTTCAAGTGTCTCCTTCATCTTCTCTTCTCAGTATCTACCTCATCTGGAACACAATACATTCACCTTGAACTCGTAGTGCAAGTCATTCTGTGAAGCTGGCGCACTGTTCCATGGTCGTGCAAGTGAGCCGATACCTGTTATCTGCCGTTAATCTACATCAAGGTACAAATAAGCAGGCCCACACAATTGAGACCCTGAGACAATTGACCTTTCATGTTTGACGCTATGTAATTGCAAAAAAGTCAACACAAAGGGAAACCTTTGAATGATGAGTGTTGTTCTTCCCTGGTTCTTTCTCCGTCACGACGGTTTTCATATTCTCCTGAACTAACAAGAGCCCTTTCTGTCTCCTACCACCGAGTCTCTTCAAGATGCGTTTCTCCACTGTCATTGTGCCTATTGCTTTGATTGCTTCTACGTCCGCCTCGTCGCTCTTTCGTCGCCAGTCTTTCCCATGTACGAATGAACGTCGTCATCTAAGAAGTTCTCCACTAATAATGACACAGCTTGCGCTCTGACCTGTATCGCCAGTGCCAACTTGGGGGGTTGCAGCGCCTCCGACGATACTTGTCTATGCCGTAGCTCTGCATTCGTGACAAGCGTCACAACTTGTATCGAGACATCTTGCTCGGGCTCCGATTTGCAGAACGCGCTACTTGGTGCTCAATCTCTATGTGATGCAGTCGTGAGTCTTTATTCATTGCACGAGGCTATTGCAACGTCGTGCTGACTGTCTCTTTTCATTTGTACGTGTCAGGGGGTGACATTGACGACGGACGCAAGTCTCGTTTCACTCACAGCTTCCCTCGCTTCCGTTGCCTCTGCCTCCGCTGCTCAGGCTAGTGTCACTTCCCCTGCTACAAGTACCCATTCTGCCTCTGCCTCTAGCTCCGCGACGTACGAATGTTTTTTTTTCCGTTATTCTGGTTGATGACGCTGACTCTATATCCTGATCTAGCGCGACATCCAGCAGCAATGGTGCTCTCTCTACCTTGAACGCTGGGTTTTTCTCCGGTGTTGTCGGCGCTGGACTCGTAGCCTTGGCGCTCTAAATGACTTAGTGAATAGAGGAGATATTCCGCGCGTCATGGTTATCATTATTCTGCTGAGGGATTGGATTGTATTAGTTCGTTCTCTGGGTTCGTTCGCTGTGCTCTCAGCAGTGTTCTTCGAGTTCTGTTCGTTGCATCTCTATTGGGTTCGGTTTCTACTTCGCTTTCAGCCTTTCTCGACACTGTCATTTCTGTACCGTTTTGAATCGAAATTCAAGGTTTATACCCAGTGTCAAAATTACTATGCGAGAGATGTGGGCCCTCTGAAAGTGCCGCTCAGAGTTCACAACTTCACCGTGACATGGCTTTCAATTTTTAGCCTCCGGTTCTTTCCCTTCAGTACCCGGTGCAATTGCGCTCTCTCGCGCTTTCAGACTACGCGAACGTCCATCAAGTTCAGCCACCCACAAATATCTGATATCCATCCAGCTCTGTACATACATAGTAGGCGTTCTTCAAATGCTGATCCCGGACTAATAGAGTAAAATATAAACCGGCGGATCGCACACATATACGTATGTATTGTATTCCTTTCTCCGAGGGTGTACAAGCGAATGCTGATATCTATGGGACTGGGGTCTGGGGCATTATCTGCCAACATACAAACCTACCGTACGTAAGTGTGTATGTTTCCAAACTAGCCCAGAGTTGTAATACCTTCGATTCTCATGACGAGTCGCATCGTGCTTTTCGCTTTCCACCATGGGAACCGCGTTCGCTCTGATGTCCGCCGCAACCTGTTCCAGTGGTGCACCTCTTCGAATTCTCTTCCGCACCAATTGAAGCATGAAGCAGGTACCACAGAAGGCGTATGATGTATAGCAAAATTGTTGTCCATGCACGGATACAGGATCGCGATAAGAGTATATACCAAGGATATAAGTACATACTGGCGAGTCGTGACCCTCAATGATTAGCGATGGATATTTCAACAGTCGCAGTTTGGGGAGCAGAGCTTGTTCTATTCGGTTGTCTTGAAACTCCGGAACCCCACTTCGTCCACCAGTCATCCGTTTGTTCGGCGGCATCGTACGCGTAGAAGTCGACCTCCTCTCCCCAAACTTCTCGAAACGCCACGTCATCGTTTTCTGCGCCGCGCCGAATTTTCTTGTCTCGCATTTCTTGCACCGGACCTCTTGGAACGGTGAGCAGCTGAACCTTCCTCCACTCCCAATCTTTCGCCGCGCTACACTGATGGAGTCGAAGCTCCTCGTAAGCAGCCAGTATTCGAGGAAGCTCGTCGATGCTCTCGATTCGTGAAAAGAGATTGCCGATGACCTCAGCGTCTTCTATGCACATGGCGGTCTGATGTATTCCAGTTGGCTAGACGAATGACGTATCAAACAAAACATCAGTGAGGCGGTGGACCCGACTTACCATGGAAGGATGAGCTGCCTCGCCGACCAAAACAATCTTGCTGTTGTCACACACCAGGCTGTCCAGAAAGGGTCGTTTCAAATACGATGTGGGTATTACTGTCTTTGCCATTTGTAATAATTTCTGTACTCTGTAACGCAATCATCAATCAGAGCATGATTTTCAAGGTTTACGGTACTCACCGCGATTCGAAACGATCATAGTCAAGATTGAAATGCTCCAGAGGGTAACGCGTCGTCCAGTTTTCATAATACTCAGATAGATCCTCGTCTATTTCATAGCTGATGAGGACGCTGTATTTCTGCTTCGCATCCTATACAGAGTTTCTTGAATCAAAATCAGATAGACTGCAAAAGAAATGAATGAATTGCGTACGACCAAACTTCCATGAACGAGGTATTTATCGCCAAGCCAGAGCCACCACTATATGACCAAGTCATTCGGTGCAAGAGCCATCTGATAGGTGTACGTACGTGAGGATGCTCAGTCAATTCTCTCAATTCTTCATCCGCGCGCATCCGTTCCGTCGGTATTGAAAAGGTCAGACAAAGCTGGTTAGTTGGTCTGACCTCCAGTTCTATGGGAAGGATAGCCCGACGTGCCAGACTTCCCTGGCCGTCAGCGCCTACGATGATGTCGGAATACAACGTCTCCCCAGTGTCCAGAACCACGGAGGGAGGTGAAGATGTGATCTGAGTAACTCTTGAATGGTGTCGTATCTCAGCGCCTTCCCGCAGTGCGATATCAAGAAGCATAGAAGTAAGATCGCCATGCTGAGACAAAAATTTTAGTAATTTTATTTGGAAAACCATTCTCTACACTTTACCTGCATGAATACAAAATTGGCGAGAAGATCGCGCAAGAGCTCTTCTTCGAACTTCAATAGGCCAATTGGCTTTCCAGTCTCGCCTATATTCAAGGTCGTTATTTTCTTGCCCATAAGAGCAAAGTATGTAGCAATCAACCTGTCATGAACGAAAACTGATTGACAATCGTGGCGTATTTATTTAACTGAGGTATCAGACCCCAGCGCATTAGAACTCTTGTCATATTCGGTGGTGACCTATAGATCTCAATTCAGTATCACGCGCGATGAATATCATGTTTCGGAAATATTCACGGGAGAATTCCTAAACTCTACGACGATGTGAATACGAACGGAAAGAGTGACAGATGCGGAGGATACAACGTACTTTCTCCCTGCCGTCTCCTTGCTCCAAAACCAATACATCATGCCCTGCCCTCTGCAGTGCATAGGCTGCTGCAAGACCACCAACATGCCCACCGACAATGATGATTCTTAATGAAACTTGAGCTTTCCGTGATTCAAGTGCCTGTCCAGGCATTTTTTGCCCGAATGGTGGGGCGATGTACAAAGTCACTGATGCCACTGTGGTAGACGTCGTATATGTATAATAAAAACTGGAAGCATGTAACCGCCATCAATGCCATCTGATATGGACCCTGTTAGACTGTAGCTTGTCAAGATCACACGAATTTGCGCAAAAAAAAAAAAGATTCACACTGACTTATCTCCATCCTAGGCCATTGTTTTGAGTCTTTTATGCGCGAAAGTATCCGCTCATGTATGCAGACCCTGTTGGCAACTTTGAATCGAAAAGAACTTTCGCAGGCGACGCAGACGCTAGGTAACCGCATGCTGTTATCAGCGATTAGAGAGTACAAGCCGATGATACCCTCTGATACAGCAGCTGACATATCACTGAGGGGTCGTAGGGGGTCGTCCGACAAATTTATCATTATTGTGTCGACTCTGAGCTGTCGAGAATATTCCTGGAATATTCGAGGTGCACCTTCTCGGTTGCAAGACGTCGACCCTCCATCAATATAGGAGTTGGACTGACGGCATACTAGAAATAGATCATTTGAATGTCTTTCTCGCAAAAAGAAGCCAGAGCAACCAAACTGGATCGTGCGCAATCGTAAGACTAGACCCATTATTCGGAATGTTAAGGCGATGTAATATATGCGTTCCTGCCAGCAAAAGGACTTTAGCCGACTGACTAACCTGAAAGCATGTAAGATCCCTCGGGAAGGAGGCAAGGGCTTATATTGGAATGTTTGAAAGAGACTGACAGAAGCGGCCATAAGCACTGTCTAGAATGTGGTTCAACGCACTATTGACTGCTTACTTATGCACTCAGCTTGATAGACTGATAGTAGACACGGGAAGGCGTTCGCAATAATAAATGGGGATGTTCCAAGTACTTGAAAATACTTGTGATCCGCCCCTTACTTTGTACAGAACATCCGGTAAAAATGCGGATGTCCTGGAAGGAGATCCTGGGACAAAGACGGGAAAGCAGACAGCGGACGGTTAAGCATTCTTTCAGGCAGACTTGACCACTGGCACAGACATGCAATCTTGCCCGGTGAATACAAGACACACGTCATAAGCAAAATGAGAGTTTTCAACCAACACATCTGTTTCTCACTTGGAGTTGAATTTGGGCGAGAGTTTGAGCGCTGAGCTATTGATGGAACACCCGGTGATGATGTCAACTGCGGGAAACATTCGATGAAAAAATCATTTTCGAAAAAAGCAGATTGGTCGCAAGAGCATGTGGCGCGCGCATCTAACTCGACGCGAAAAGATTGTCGCGTTGTGAGAAGTAGGGAACGAGAGAAGAGGTGGAATTTCAATATTTCAATCCGGATTTCGGCCACTGTGAGTTCCTTCCATCAACAGTGTGTTGATTGTGGGTGGTATGTAAGATGAGAAGCTGAACATTTCACAAGCATTCCGGTACCTAAAAGGCGAATCTAGATATGTTGCTTGGATGTTAATGTGAGCAGTGTGTTCAAGAAATGAGTCAAAACCGCGGTCAGCGCGTAATAACGAGGGCGTAACGACATACACTTTCGAGAAACTTGAAGTTTAGATCTTGCGACTTCGCGAAAACTCGTGGAACAGCTGGCCAGAGTTACCTTATGTGTCCAGATAACAGAATCCGAACTCGGGGTTTTGTCCTAATGGCTTCAATCTCATGATATGACGCAGATGTAAAGCTTCTGATGATACAAGATGTATGAGCCCGACTCCGAGCCTACCAATGTTTGTTAAAGTTTTAGAGCAGAAATAGGCCTGTGTACATACCTCGTTTCTGGGAGGTACGCAGCCTACCTGGGTCTCAATCCCGACTGTTGCGGCGCGCCATCGACCACTGCGGACCCAGAGATAATTTTGTTACGAACGTTCTCATGTGCACGTTGGATTTTCACACTAGGAATTACTTAGTGACGAGTTGAAATGCTGGGTGGGTGGAGGGGATGAGAAAGGAATAGTGTGACATGGATGTGACTGATGACACGTGCAACGGTGACCTCGGTTTGTCGACCCTCGATGTTCAAGATGTTCACTGATGTTCAACGCTGAGCAGTTCCTGGTGAAAATGATTCCGTATTACCGACGACAACTTGTATTCATGCTCTCACGGCCTTAAATCTACCCGAAGGACACGGCCTTGGAGGCTTCTGCAGTTTCACTTCTTCTCACTCCATTGCTGGATTAAGGCGATTTTACACCAGCCATAAATGTGTGCTTATGACATATTGAAACGGAACATCTGTACAAACCGGACAAGTCCTTTTCAGGTACATGCCTTTCTGGAAAACGCCTCACGCTCTGTGCAACAAGTTTGTCATTTAGTATATCTGCAGATCTCCAGAATCCCGACTCAAGCCTAGGGAGGATTTGAATCAACTTCTTTGGAAATCAGGCTTTCGTTCGTATGAATCAGAATTCATTGTGACCAACCCTTGTCCATATGCCGGAGCTGATGATTCAGTTCACTTCCAGAATGCTTTCAATTCGCGGAATTGCTTAAATAAAGGTGCGCCGACTCCAACTTCCCCAGAATTCCCGCTCAAAACAATGCCTTCGAACAAGCTTTACACTCATTCTCTCTTCAGAATAAGAAACGAGTTCCTCTCGAAAGACGAGAGCGTGGCTCTGTCATACAAACGAGCCCGGCTTGTTTTACAAACATACCGTCAGTATGCTTTCTTGTACCTGGTGCAATAGCGGTCCCTCACTCTTAACACTATAGGTTTGAGTCCATCTGATGTGCAGTTTTGTTCACCCAAGTTTTGGGAGATGATGACGGACCCAATATGCTCCTTGGATATCGCAATGTTCACCATTCTAGCCGCTCATGTCGGCCTGACGATCGGCACCCTCTCACGGCATTTAAATAGTCGTCCGGACTTGCGGCCGCTTGTGAACAAACTGTTGAAATTGGATACCGTCGGCATCTACCTTCTTTCTGAACGTGGTCACGGACTAGATGCTTTCAATATTGAAACCACGGCTACGAAGACCTCAAATGGCTACATTCTACACACTCCTCGTGAAGAGGCATCGAAGTCAGTAAACCATTTAGTTGTAGTCCCAGCGTCTTACTTAGCCACTATCAGGTTCATGCCAGCTTCAACGCCAATCTTTGGCATTCCGAAAATTGCGCTCGTCATGGCGAAACTGATTGTGAATGGTCGAAATCACGGTGCCAGGTTCTTCATCGTGCCTATATGCGACGAACATGAAATGTATCCAGGAGTTTACTCGAGCCGATTACCAACTCGCAGTGGAACGAACCCATTGGACTTCTCTATCACTCGGTTCGATAATGTACATCTCCCCTTCAGTGCACTGGTCGCATCGGATATCAGCGATACTGGTCCACGAGAACGACCACACGACGCATGGTGGGAGGAGATATGGAGAATTCAACTGGGTACTATGGCTGTACCTGCTCCATGGATCTCTGCGATGAAAGCTGCCGCCTTCATCACAGGACACTATTCTATGCACAGGAGTATTCTTGGGTCTCGAAACGCCTTGACCCCCATCATATCATTCCGTACTCAACAATGGCCTGTATTGCAGGCTACTGCGGTCGCTATCGTCATGGACAATTGGTTCCCTTGTGGAGTTCATTATGCCATGAACAAACTGACGGATCATCGTGTCAGGCATGCCATGGCTGTCATCATGAAGACGACTGTGTGCCGCCATTTTCAACGATGTGTGCCAGAGGCTGCCGAAAGGTGTGGAGCACAAGGTACATTCGAGCACAATTACATGGCTAAGATTGAGGTATTTCGCATTACATTGTTCTGTCACTGGTTACTTATATCTGTTTTCAGAATGATGCCAAAGGTGTCATCATCGCTGAAGGCGACGTCTTGACTCTCTGTATTCGACTGTTCTCGGAACTCTTACAAGGTCGATACACAATTCCCATTCCCAATTCGAGTAGCTCTCTTCTAGCACGCCACGCTACAGATATTCTGGACGAGAATATTCAATTATTCCGCACTCTCGACAGTGGTCATCGCAGTGACTCGTTCAACTCTCTCCTTCTTCCTCAATCGGAGGCCGTCATAGAAGCTATTGGTCATGCAATGGCATATCAAGCTGCAGTCGAGGCGAAACTTCCACAACCTGTGATTGATGTATACGAGTGCTCAGTCATTCGCCAAGACCCTGCATGGTATTCGGAAATTGCTGGCATGTCTCGCATGAGCCAGCGGATACGAGAAGACGCGGCCGTGTCAAGCGCCATGCCGCATCTTGCGCAATACCTTGATGCACTTCAGATTGAAGACTATGTGTCCGCTCCTATTGTGTCGGATGCTTCGTGGAAGGTGTACGCCTCCTCTTTAACGACATACTCTGGCAACGCTACTGCATCGATAACGCACCCGGAGTACCAGATGCAGGCTATGCTGTAAATGAAAAGACATGACGACATGAACGACGAAAATAATGATTGATGAATGACATTTCGATTTCGATTCATTGGGCTTCAAGCTTAAAAGTTATACCGTACACCTTCACGCACTCTGGGATTCGCGCGCTGTCATTCTCGAGGCCAGAGTCGGATGTGGAATACCAAAATAGATTTCCCACTCTGTCTTCAAATTTCTACTTATTCAGCACACTTACTGTCTTGTATCTAGTATATCCATTGTACTCCCCATACATATATACCCTTTGATATTGGTCGCTCCCAGATTGAAGAACCTGCCATGTTTTGTTTTTCCATACTCGTGTGCTGAATGTCCTCTTTCCCTTGGCAATGGTTGTCCTCCGCAGCCGCAGCCAATAAGTTCAAGTGTAAAATCCCTATTCCACGAAATCGAATCGGCGCTCCGAAAGGCAAACACGTAACTCAACTTTTTGCAGCAAAAAAGAATAACAAATGAGATGACACATATATCCTATACTAAAAGCGTGAAGTTGCGTGCGTATCGGACCACGGAACCTTTGGTGCAGCATGGCTTAACAGAATCTACAGAATCTTTACAGCACACGCCACAAAGGGTGAAGAAGCTCGATTGTAACAGTAGATATTTGCACTAGCATCGGCCGGCATAATCCTGCGCCTATTCACAGACTGGGGGGAACTTTCGCACTGCCCTCACAAGGGCGTTAATCCTGGATCTCACGACGTGATTCCAAAGGATAGAGAGATTCCCAGACATGCTAAATATCTTGACTTATGCACGAAGGGTTAGTGTTCTGTGAACACAACAATATCTATTAGACAATTCATGCTTAGAATAGACACGAACACCCTGTCATCTCTGTGAAAGTTTGGCAACAACGAATCAGATCATTAGGATGGGTATTGGGACGAGGTTCGGAGTCCCGGATTTCAGATCTGACTAAGAGCATACACACTAATGACCGACCCTTAGTGCATGGTCTCTTTGGGGGACACTTTCAAGCCTCGAGGGCAGGAACCTGCAGAAAACATGCACGCCGTCACAGCTAGATAGTGAATCAATGATACGAATTGCCAAGTTCTGTCGACACGGCAGCACACATGTGCTGGATAAGCGCAACACCCGGGCCCGCCAACATCAGTTTCGCTGTACGGCCGATGCACAGATGAGTGATATTCAGCTACATTAGCCAGATGGGGTACAGCGGTACAAGTAGTTCTTCAAAGATAACTTGCAGATATCCAGTGGTGATGTTTTGGAATTAAAGGTTAAACATGAAGGTTAAACATACTAGGGCTGAGACTATTCTTTTCAAGAACGAGTTGCTTTTTTCGCCTCTGTCAAAGAGTCGAAGAATTCTCGGACATCGGCTTCATTTACGACTTTACCTTCTTCAGCGAATGGCCGAAGATAATTGACCAGATCATCCCTAGAAAGCCATAGTGAATACTGGGGCTCTTCAGACAAACTAATTTTGCTTCAAGTTTACTGACCGCATTGAGTTAAAAGCCTGTATACTGTCTATCACATTTGCACGTGGTAGCCTAGAAAGAGCACGCATACCAAGCTCTTCTAGTGAGAGGCCTGATGTAAGAACATGCTTGTCAGTCGGATGAACTAAAGAAAAGTAAGGAATAGTAACCTGAGTCTGGGTCGTCTGGCGGCTCATATGTTTCTTCTTCCTCCAAAAGATAGCGGTTTGCCTCCAGGAAAGGAAGGCACTAGCATACGACGGGTGTATTCAGAAAAAATGCAGGGCTGGACATGCGTGGTGGATGATTTGAAAACTTACAGAGTTACATCGACACCAGCGAGATCGGAAACCTTCCGTGAGAAAAATATCGCCTGTTCCCAACGAGGTTTCGGGATCATAAACGCCTGAGTTGATTTCTGAAAATATTTTTTGCGCTACAGAACTTGAAGTTGGTGCTAGGCACGAAGCAGAAGCAGCAGACGAAGGCGATAAGCGAGCCCTTTTCGTCTCTGTTTCATTAAAAGCTGTAGGGGAGAGGGGTCGTTTTATTCCGCTTTCACTGGAAGCACTATGAAGCTCCGAGGTATCTACAATATCCAGAGCTTGATTGCTAGTCTCACTTGGAAGCACTTTCCACGGTGCAGCTGGAGTATCACGAACTACCATCAAAAGCCCAGGTGTACCGGCCGACTTCTGTAAGACCGGGATCTTGGATGCACATGAGCTACATACGAGAGAATCGTAGTCAGACGGTCCGATGAGAGGTGGAGGCAGTCCAGATGAGGTTTCAGAAATAGCGTCGATGTCCTCGTTAAAACCATCGGCAGAGGAGTTACGCTGATCCTTGATTTCCGGAGACGGCTCTCTGGAGCATGGACGTTCCCGAAGATTACAGCAAGACTCGTGAAACCAATCCTATTTCTTATTTCAGAATTTCCATTGGCTAGAGCGTTCTGAAGCACCTACTTCACACGTCAAACATTGAATCATAGTCTCCTTCTCAGTATTTGCATCATATGGCCTTCTGCACCGGCAGAATTGACCTCGAAAGTTTTGCCCGTACCGATTCAGAGTGTTGACAGGTTCCAATTTGGTGTGTAGGACGCATGGATGAGCAATAACATCCGTTGGGCAGTCACAACGGAAACTCCGCTTAGGGAATCTAATCATAAAAAAAAATAACGATCAGAACTTCAATTGAGAATGGCGGTTTACATACAGCTCAATCTGTTCGTGGTCATGATGACAAGCGATTGAACAAGCTCCACAGATACCACGAGCCTCCGGGCAAGTGAGGCACAGATAGATAGCTTGTCTACGACTCTCAAATCATCTCATCCGCGTGACGCTTTTTGTTCTAGACAAACCTTACGGGGCCCAAGGGATACGTGCACTGCGAAAACTGGTGTGGGAGCGCTTCTGAGGCTTCTTGAACTAGTTCATCCTGCGATGCAAGGTAGTCTGCGAGTGTTTCGGTCATATAAGATCGCGGTACGAGTCGGGGAAGTACAATGTAGTTCGAGTACGCCCTCGAACCCGGCCAGTGAGCTGGGGGCGAACACTGACGTGGGAGTAAGCTGACCGGCAGGCAAATGGCGCACGTGACACTGCGACGCGTGGTACATGGGCCATGGCCCGGGCCGGGATGGCCGATGGCCATTTACTTTTCCTTGCAGAATTTCTAGCACTGTACCCTCAACTGAGCTCTTTCTCGTATTCGATGTCAAGTGCAATGGCTGATGGTCCTGATCCTATTCTCCTCACGCTGTTTGCGAATCGCTTCATGAGTGTTGCGGAAGCGATGGGGAGATCTTTGCAGCAAACCTCGATAAGCACCAATATCAAAGAAAGACTCGATTTTTCCTGCGCTCTCTTTGCTCCAGATGGTGACCTGGTAGCAAATGCGCCATTCATTCCTATTCATCTGGGCTCAATGAGCTTGTAAGCCACGGGTTTCGGCTGGTTGGAAGCAAGCCGCTCACGAAGCTTTTGATAGTGCCGTCAAGTATCAGATGAAATTCTACGGGAATAATTTGAAGGAAGGGGATGTGTTAATGACGAACTCACCCCATGCCGGTGGCTCGTAAGTCAATGACATCTTATATGTGTTGATGTCGATATTCAATCAGCAAGCTAGCCACCTCCCAGACATTACAATTATCACGCCTGTCTTTGATTCCAAAACGAAAGAAATCATTTTCTTTACCGCGTCCCGAGGGCATCATGCTGATATTGGAGGCATACTTCCTGGTTCAATGCCACCAACTTCCGTGAATATATTCGAAGAAGGTGCCGAAATTGTCAGCTTCAAAATTGTCAGTGGTGGAATTTTCGATCGAGATGGCCTGCTGGAGTACATGGTAGAAAAACCAGCTCAATACCCAGGAAGTTCTGGATGCCGAAATATCAGGGACGTAGAGAGCGATTTGAAAGCGGTACGTTTTGTTGGATTGCTACCATACCTAGGTCTTCTGATGCAGTCGGCGGCAGCAAATTGCTGCCAATCATAAGGGAATTCAGCTAATCCATGCCAGTACGTTCCATTTCATCTGACATACTCGGCAGACTGTGGAGGATTTCCAATTTTCCATCAGTTGTGGACGACTATGGACTGGAGACCGTACAGGAGTACATGTACCACATACGGTCGAATGCCGAAATGTCCGTGCGAAATCTCTTGCGAGATGTTGCGAAACGAGCGAACACAAATGTTCTGTCAGCTGTCGATTATCTTGATGACGGCTCTCCGGTAGGGGTCATATGTATCAACATCATCTCTTCTGACTTGTCGTCACTATTAGATACAACTTAAGGTGGAGATAAACGAAGCTGAGGGGTCTGCCGTGCTGGACTTTGAGGGAACTGGACACGAAGTCCGTGGAAATCTGAACTCGCCGATCTCCGTCGTCCATTCTGCTGTCATATACTGTATGCGGTCTATGCTGGATCTCGACATTCCTCTCAATGCAGGGTGTCTCGTGCCTCTGGAGAGTGAGCATCTTTACTCAGCGGTCTCACAGATAACACTTATGTTGAGTTTCTTAAAGTAAAAATACCCAAGAAATCACTTCTATCTCCTTCACGCACCGCGGCGGTGTGCGGTGGTAATGTGCTGACGTCTCAGCGAATTGTTGACGTTGTTTTGAAAGCTTTTCATGCTGCTGCTGCAAGTCAGGGATGCACCAAGTGAGTTATTTTCAATGGCTTCTTCCATGCTACTGACGACTGACCCCGGTATCCGCTTATCATCGTCAAGTAATCTGACTTTCGGCACGGGAGGTAAAGACAAGGGCGGTCAGGCTGTCGCTGGATGGGGATATTACGAGGTGGCCCTCTCCGATACTTGTTCCGTTTACTTCTTTGATTCCATGTTCGTTCTCCTTACAGACCATTGCGGGAGGATCGGGTGCTGGCCCTCATTGGCACGGTACTGATGGAGTTCATACGCACATCACGAACACCCGCATAGGTGATGTAGAAATTCTTGAAAGACGTTACCCAGTGATGCTTCACCAATTTGGCCTACGAGCCGGGTCCGCGGGGGTGGGAAAATGGCGCGGCGGAGAAGGGGTTGTACGGGAAATTGAGTTTATGGAACCAATGCAGGTTTCAATTCTATCTGAGGTAAGTGACGCACCTGAAGGGTTGAAGAAATGTCGCCTCTGTTCTCCTCGTACCCGGGACAAACGTCGCGGCTCCTTACCATCGTCCACTGTTTGATATGATATCTGCAGCGCCGAACAAGACAACCGTATGGAATGGAAGGTGGCGGACCTGGCGCGCTAGGTCGCAACACATGGATCAAGCGACTTCGGGAGGAAGATGGGGACCTTGATGATAATAATTCCGACGGGAGCAGAGATGTTAACATTGGGGGTAAGGCGAGTGTGTGGATGGGGAAAGGCGACCGTCTGCTGATTGAGACGCCTGGCGGTGGCGCCTGGGGTGCCCTTGAGCCCGATAGGTCTTCTCGTGGCCGTAATGAGCAAGTGCTGCGTACCCCAGCTTGGGAACCACGGGGTTCGTTTGCTGATAGAGCAGCAGCACAAGCTGCGTTCTGATGTGCGAACAGAAGAGAGAAATATATAATACTGTATGTATTTCGATTAATGTATCAATATGCTAGAACATGGAAAACACAGTATATAGCCGTCATAAAAACACAGGAAAGGACTGCCTGGTGTCCCTACGTAACACGGCTTCTTGCTAAAAGAGGGTGCGATCCTCGTGCCGACTTACTCTGTCTTCACGATCCTTTGTCGGAATAACTTGATAGATATCCTCGCGTATATGTGTCTCTCAACACCACATGCGATTCTGTCCGATTAACGGTCGTCTGCAGATCAGACGTCCCATGTGGACGGTGAGGCTCAAATGAATCGAGAATCCGATTCGGACGCGGAGAATACTACTGGATATGTCAGGGGGCTATTGACTGCACCGAGTCGGCTATTGCAACTACACTTTAATCGAACGTTAGCCAAGTTAGCTAAATTCAGTGGTCGCGGTATGCATCATGGGAAATTCTGGGAGGAAGTTCTGATCTTGATATGAACACTGAGATAAAATTCCAGTAAATACGTAGTCAATCGTCGGGACAAGCAACTCAGTTACTCGTTTCTATTACCAATATGTAGACCTCGTGCAGACAGCGAACTTGGGAAGGGATAGAGAAGGGTGGGGAATAGTAGTGAAATAAGACGTTGAAGAAGGCCGAAGTATGCTCGTCAGCTGGATGATACTTCGCGAGTTCTATCCGCTAGCAGCATTTGACTGTCGACTGTAGCTTAAGACGTTAGCCTTGCACCCACAACCTGATCAATTGACGCAATGGCCAGTTCTCTTCTTTGTGACGAGCGTAAATCAATTCCCACTAAGGACTGGATCAGAATGTCGATGTGTTATAGAACCAAGAAGAGCTTTGAAGTACATGTCCCAGGCAAGGAAGCCAGATGGTAGCAAGCGATAATCAAAGATCCTAGAGACCCCCGAGTGCCCCCCACCCCAGTCTTGCTATCTGACCAACATTTGACAACACCACGATGGCGCGAAACAAATCTTGAGGAGGTCAAAAATGGCAAGAAGACATTCCGACCAGATTAATTGAGTAAATACTTCGGTAAATGTTGTCTTTTGGATCATGGCCTACTAGTCATATGCGACCTCAAGTGGGCGGAAAGTTCGCAGAATCCTTGTGAAATCGGACTGTTACTAATATACTTATGATCAACCGAATACGAGTAAGGACACAAGATCCATTTACAAACATTCACCCAAATTACAATTTGAGCAGACTGGCCAGGTGCTGTAGTTGAGTCAGTGCTTGAAAGGAGAGTTTCAGGATGGTTGGAACTGATACTCAAGCTCGATGTCAGAGGTCCGTACCGCTTTGACATCAAGATCACTCACTTGTCAGCTTGAGGGGATGGAACAATTTATGAGCGTCCTACAATCACGGCCAGAGTCAACCGTATCGAACGACAGCGTATATTGAACGCTTTGGAGGACTGGTGCTTTGTAGAATGATTCAGATATATATTGCATTGAATTGTGCTGCTTTGGAGTTATCGGGCTTTGAAGCTTGAAGCAGCGTACGCAGTTTACTGAGCCCTCTTTCATGTTGAGTCAAAGAGCACCAGCCTTGAAGAGGCCACCAAATAGGAACAGAGTTTCCAGATCGATAAGCTTCATGATATAGGCATTGAAGCTTGAAGTTTTGAAGCTTAAGAGCGACGCATGCCCATCTTAGAAGCAGCAAGAAGTCGCCAGAAGACTTTGCACGGGGCTGACAGCAAGCAGACACACACAAGTGATTGGTTCTCTTGCCCCTCTCAATACTTGTGACGTTGTGCTCGAAGAAGACGGATGCTTGTACCAGGCCACTTGTCAGAAGGTCGATGGAGAGGAAGGAAGGGATGTCGATGAGCCTCAGCAACATATGTTCGCACGCTGTTTCATGTCGCGGAAGGCGATGAGAGTCGAGACAGGTTTGACTCGAACTTCATTTGCTCACTAACACGATGCCGTCCCAGTCAACCCTGAGCGCCGACGATAAAGCAAAAATAAAGGCTGCAATCCCAGTGTCACCTGCTACGAACAAGATTTTTACTGCCACTTTTGCAAGAATCTACTATGCCTATCCGCAGCCGGACCAGTGGTCGTACGCAGGGCTACAGGGTGGTTTAGCTTTTACCAAGAATCATCTGAATGGTGCCCTTGTTTTCAAGTTGGTCGATTTGAGTGGCACCAGAGGGGTCATTTGGGAACATGAAGTTTATGAAGGTTTCGAGTATAACGCCGACAGAGGCTACTTTCACTCGTTTGCTGGCGATGTAAGTCGCCTTTCATGCTCTAGGCTTTGTGTTATCTCACTATCATCCTGCAGGAATGCAATATTGGTTTTGTCTTTGCGGATGAATCCGAAGCAAAGTCATTCTGGAAGAAAGTTCTTGACAAGAAGGACTCAAAGCCGAAGAGTGGTATGTGGCTATGTGGTGGTGGTTCTCTCACTGTCCGGTATTCATCGAGCTTTTACAGGGAAATCAAAGACGAGTAAGAAGAAATCTGCAGCAAAGGGTGGAAAAGTAGACAAGTCCATGATATCTGGGCCAACATCAGGTTCATTCGTACATGTATCCCACATGGGCTACGATCCAGACACAGGATTCACATCGAAAAATGTGGATCCTTCGTGGACAACTTTGCTTGGTCAACTAGAGAATATGGGAGTCGGCAAGGACATCATATACGACAACATGGACTTTGTCAAGGATTATGTACGCACCCGTCAACCCCAGCCTCTGGCGAAAGAGCCTAAGAAATCCAAACCACCACCACCACCATCTAGAAAGGGACACGCACAGAACGGTAGCCTCAGTCACGGTGCTCCACCTCCACCTCCACCAACTCGGGGCTCACGTGCGTCCCAACCGCCACCCTCCCGCGCGACCCCTTCCCCCCAGCCGCCTCCTCGGCCTGCTTCTCAAGCGCCTGCGCCTCCCCAAACGCCTGCGCCTGCTCCGCCATCTGCACGTCCACAAGGGAAAGGTCCTATTGCTCCTCCTCCGCCAGTTAGACCGACTGGCAGCGCAGTACCTCCTCCTCCTCCTCCAGTTAGACCAACTGGCAGCGCAGTACCTCCTCCTCCTCCGCCAGTACGCCCGTCCGCAG
>JH814832.1:282186-309270 GCA_000296255.1 Omphalotus olearius VT 653.13 | reverse complement strand
ATGGCACACTGGCAGCCCAACATGAATAACAACCCGTACTATCAATATCCGGCACAAGCTTCCCACGCTACATATCATCCGCCTCAAACCAACTTTGCCTCTGCACCACCTCTGCCGAATTTTGGGTATCCTGCTCCCGCGAGTTATAGCACGACGGGGCAGGGGTATCCAAGTGGTATGTATAGTCCACCTTTTGCACCGACTGGGGTGCAGCCACCCGCGGTGGGGAGTACTGCCGCCACACTTCGACTCGAGTCACTACCTTCCGAGTGGCGTTGGGTTGATGGTGGAGACATGTATGCTAGCTCACGGGCCTTTGTGAGCCAGCTAAGGCAGCAGATCAGGTCCGGCCAACTTCGGTATGAAGATGTGTTAGAACAGGCTCTTCGGATTCGCCCACGAATCGAGATCGGTCTTCCAGCGAGTACCGCGACCAAATCCGTTACCTCGGCAGAAATATCGTGCACTGAGAAGATCACTCTTGTGCGGCCATGGTGGGAACAAGACTTTGAACTTTCTTTGGCACCACACCGCAATATGCTACGCACTACAACTCCCAACAAATTTAGCGACGTTCAAGATCTCCCGTTCAGTCTCAATCATGACCTGGAATACGAATCGAGACGGTCAACTGTTCCGGGGACATTCGTTGAACGAACTGAGGACGGTGATTCCGATCGATTTGCTACAGCTGAACTTATTTTTGTTGCCGATGTGGTCAAGGCGTTCCTCGAAGACACAAATCGGAGAATAGACGTGTTTGTTAAATACAAAGCGTCTGGCACGGACGAAGACGCCGTCCTTGGCCGTAAAGTCATTCCTGACATGAGGATGCTGGCTTCAAAGGCCCCCGATCAGAGAATCTACAGCGTAGCAACCGTCGAGAGGAAAACTCTAGCAGCTGGATGCCTGCGTTTTGATTATCCTCTGACTGTGGATGAACCATTCATCTGGCCGTTCAGAAGAGACATGTATGGCAAGGCAGACGAATCGGACAAGAGGATCATTATTCAGGTGCATGTCGTCTTGACTTGCGTCTCACTTTTGTGACCTTTTTGCCAGATTTCCACTCAGATGTCGTACTATAAGGTCAACGGTGCTATCCTTCACACTCTCGGTTATCAAATGTACTTCTGGAGAGAGTACAGAGGCGCTTGGATTCTGTACAGGACAAATTGGCGCAAAAATAGCTATGTCGATCAAGCTGCCTTTCTACTCTTCTGTGTCCACGATTTAGAGCGGCGGCGTTGGACTCATACTCAGGCTCCAGCTGCTCCAGTTCACCCCGGTCATCATCAGAATTACCACCCAGGAACGTCCTCCACTTCACGGAGTGAGATGCCCAACCTCACTGTCACACGTACCGTGAACGGTACCTCAGTCTCGCATCTGGGCCGAACCATGAGTTTCGCCTTCATCAAGAAGTTCCTATTCCCATTCTGGTCTAACCTTGACATTCGTATTGGCCGGCTTCAGCAGGCGTATATCACACGCTTCGATTCGTACGTGTATACGTGTATACCCTTCTTTTCCTGCTCGTTCTCCAGCTGACTGATTGATTTTCAAGTAACTCTTCCGTGTATTCATGGTTGCGATGTCTTCCTGCACTTCCCGTGCAATGCCGAGTGCTAACAAACAATATTCGGGAAGAGCGGTCTGTATTACTTTGTCCCGACCTCAACGCGATCTTCAAAGTGTTCCCAACTCGTAAAGAGCTGTTGGAAGAGTCAGCGCTAATTGCGTTTGCTTTGTCAAAAGGCATTGCAGTACCAAAAGTTATCGGACTATATACCGGAATATTTTATGTCCTTGCGGAAGAGTGGGCTGGTGAGACCATACCCGATTGGGGGAATATGTCGTCCGCGTCAATGTAAGTGGCAGTCGAATTTGTTACCCGCTTCATGCTCAATGTTCACTTCGCAGCACTTGTCTTATATCGGAATTGGAAAAATGTCAAGCGAATAATATCCATCACCACGACCTTGCGCCAAGAAACATTGTTGCAAGGCCTGACGATACGGTTTGTATACTTGACTGGGGATGTGCTTCTGTCCAAAAGGAATGCCATGATCACTGCCCTGACGTTGAGATCATGGAAGACCTGAAGGAACTCCTAGAATTCAGGAATTCTTCTTCCAAAGACCTGGATGAGCGAAGTGGACTAAATGACAACTCGGACTCGGAATCTGGTGATCATACGCTCGAAGCGGAGAATAGTGAACAGCAGGGCTATTCTACTACAGACGGCGATGTAGTCAGCAGTGATGGACCTGCTAAAGATGCTGTGAACTAACAAATACTGCCTTTCCCTCTTGCTTGTTCAATTTGCTCTGATTTGCTCTCGTTCTTTATGTTTTCGCTGCTTTCCTGTATCTCATTGTAGCCTACGACAATGGAATTTAATGTATCTGCCAAGTGCTGGAACGCGAAGGCCTGAAGAACAACTATCAGGCGAAAAAGGACCCAGAAGATATTTATTCTGTTACTCTATACTTGGACATATGCAGCTACTACAAACTTGAAGAAGAAAGCCTGCATCAAAGGGCCTCAATGAATTCGTATTTATAATTTTAATACATACATTGATTGAAGCTATTTTGAGTAAGACAAGTAACAGCAAGAAACAGCATGAAAGTACGGAACAGGAACTTCAAAGGTACCCTTTCTACAGAGTGCACAGAACGTGAGTGAACAAGCCATGGTGGTGAAGAAAAGTAAGATGTCACGGTCTACATGATAAAGTGGGCAATGCCGAAAGTGGTGATGTGGTAGACACAGAAGTAGGAAAAGAATGTGAATGGGCGCCAAAGTAGGGAAGAAGTGCCTCTTGTGGTCAACCTTTGTTGGTACACATACACTTGCACATTTAGAAGTGCTAACCACGTAGGCCCCAGGGGTGAAGAGGAGGAATGGCTCACAGATAACGTCACTTTCAGGCTTCTGCAGTCGAAAGTTAGCGCAATGCGGAACAAGGACAACGATCAGCAGTGGCGTACAATTTCTACCACACCTGCCCTTCCATCACTGGCCCATAAAGGACGTTGATCCACATTTGTCTTCCCCATTGTCGAGAAGAAAGCGTGAGCATGAGACACTGGCGAAGAACAGAGTAGATGATGACAAATACGTGTTCATCACTTAGTTCCCGGAAACATGACAACGCCTGCTGGGAAGAGGGATATGAGGAGTTGGAAGTCCATGAAGGATGGCAAGGTGGTTGGCTGGTGCTTCGATACGGATGCAATGATGGGCATGTACCTATACTCAGAGACGTCAGATTCAACACATATAAAAACTCACACAAGAACCCACTTTCTTGCACACCCCGTATCTCAGAGGTAGTAAAGCCTCCCAGTACAAGACATGAGTCATCCTAACTAGCTGCAGAGATGCAACAATCTGCATCAACGCAAACATACCCAATGCACCATAGCCCCTATACTCGGTCATCCTCACAGCATAAAAACAAGGGAGTATCACATTCGTGATGATCGATGAATGTGGAGCCACCCCAAGCGGCGACCATATAGTAGTAGAAGATTGCGGCGAGTGTACGCACTGAGAGATAGAAAGTGAACGCAGGACGGGCAGGATAAGAACGAATTTGGAATGTAACTATGTACTATCAATATCCAGCACTGTGCTTCCCACGCTACATATTGTCCGCCTCAAACCAACTTCAGCTCTGCGCCACCTCTCCCAAATTTTGGGTATCTCTCCCGCGGGTTATAGCACAACGGGGCAGGGGTCTCCAAGTGGTATGTTTGGTCCAACTTTTGCACCGACTGGGGTGCAGCCACCCGTGCTGGGGAGGAGTGCAAAAATCGCTGCCCAATACCGTCGACTTGATTCACTACCGACCGAATGGCGTTCAGTTGATCGTGGTGACATGCATGCTAGCTCTCGGAACTATGTATGTCATCTATCTCAGCAAATCAAGTCCGGTCAGTTGCGGTATGAGGATGTTTTGGTGGAGGCACTTCGGTTTCGTCCAGAAATCCAGATTGGTCTTCCAGCAAGTGCGGCCACAAAGCATCTCAGCTCGGCTGAAATATCGTGTGCTGAGAAAATCAGTCTTGTCCGGCCATGGGTGGAACAAGACTTTGAACATGTTTTGGCACCGTTTCGTGATGCGTTGCGCAATACAACTCCTGACACGCTCGGTGATGCGCGTCGTGTTCTGTATAGCCTTCACGATGAGCTGGATTACGCAACAGATCTTTCTAATGTTCCAGGAGTTTTCGTCGAAGGACATGAGGATGGTGATTCTGATGCATTTGCTAGGGCCGAGCTCAAATTTGTCGCTAGCATCGTCAAGGCATTTCTTCGTGACACAGATCCAAGCATCAACATGGGTGTCTTCTCCAAGGCGTCTAACACCCAGAATGAGGCCATACTTGGGCATAGATTAATTCCGGACCTGAGGGTGATGGCTGCAAGGGGAGATCGGAATTTTTACAACGTTGCTACCATTAAAAGGAAAACCTTAGCAGCCGGGTCTATGCGTTTGAACTATTTCATGGATGCAGACGAACCGTTTATCTGGCCCAGCAGCAAGGACATGTACAAAAGCGAAGTGGAGGCTGAGAAAAGAATTATTGTTCAGGTAGATATTGCTGTATTGCTGATGTCTGTCTGCTCTCTTCATCTAAGATATTTATATTGCCAGGTTTACACACAGATGTCGTACTATGGGGTCAACGGTGCTATCCTTCACACTCTCGGTTATCAAATGTATTTCTGGAGAGAGTACAGAGGTACTTGGATGCTGTACAGGACAAATTGGCGCAAGAATAGCTATGTCGAGCAAGCTGCCTTTCTACTCTTCTGTGTCCGCGATTTAGAGCGGTGGCGTTGGACTCATACTCAGGCTCCAGTTGCTCCAGTTTACCCCGGTCATCATCAGAATTACCATCCAGGAACATCCTCCACTTCACGGAGTGAGATGCCCAACCTCACTGTCACACGTACCGTGAATGGTTCCTCATTCTCGCATCTGGGCCGAACCATGAGTTTCGCCTGCTTCAAGAAGTTCCTATTCCCATTCTGGTCCAACCTTGACATTCGTATTGGTCGGCTTCAGCAGGCGTATATCACACGCTTCGATTCGTACGTGTATACCCTTCCTTTCCTGCTCGTTCTCCAGCTGACTGATTTATTTTCAGTAATTCTTCCATGTATTCGTGGTTACAATGGTTTCCTGCTCTTCCCGTGCAATGCCGGGTGCTAACAAACAACATTCGGGAAGAGCGGTCTGTATTACT
The DNA here is from genome assembly GCA_000296255.1 of Omphalotus olearius VT 653.13. Lineage (NCBI taxonomy): Eukaryota > Fungi > Basidiomycota > Agaricomycetes > Agaricales > Omphalotaceae > Omphalotus > Omphalotus olearius. The sequence continues at coordinate 304,006 of JH814832.1, read as the reverse complement.
CTGTCCCGATCTCGACGTGATCTTCAAAGTGTTCCCAACTCGTAAAGAGCTGTTGGAAGAGTCAGCGCTAATTGCATTTGCTTCGTCAAAAGGCATTGCAGTACCAAAAGTTATCGGATTATATACCGGAATATTTTATGTTCTTGCGGAAGAGTGGGCTGGTGAGACCATACCCGATTGGGGGAATATGTCGTCCGCGTCGATGTAAGTGACAGTCGAATTTCTTACCCGCTTCATGCTCAATGTGCACTTCGCAGCACTTGTCTTATATCGGAATTGGAAAAATGTCAAGCGAATAATATCCATCACCACGACCTTGCGCCAAGAAACATTGTTGCAAGGCCTGACGATACGGTTTGTATACTCGACTGGGGATGTGCTTCTGTCCAAAAGGAATGCCATGATCACTGCCCTGACGTTGAGATCATGGACGGCCTGAAGGAACTCCTAGAATTCAGGAATTCTTCTTCCAAAGACCTGGATGAGCGAAGTGGACCAAATGACAACTCGGAATCGGAATCTGGTGATGATGCGCTCGAAGCGGAGAATAGTGAACAGCAGGGCTATTCTACTACAGACGGCGATGTAGACAGCAGTGACGGACCTGCTAAAGATGCCGTGAACTAACAAATCCTGCCTTTCCCTCTTGCTTGTTTAATTTGCTCTGATTTGCTTTCGTTCTTTATGTTTTCGCTGCTTTCCTGTATTTCAGTGTAGCCTACGACAATGGAATCTCAATGTGTACAGTACACCAAGTGCTGGAACTCTTGAGCGAAGGCCTACTAAAGAACAACTAGCAGGAGAAAAGGACCCAATGAGGGGCCGAGGGACTTTGCCTACAACCTCCGCCTGCTTGAGCTTCGTGGTGCCCGAATCGTTGGGTATTGCTTCCTACAAGGACGGCCTTCTCCAAGGCCTTTCTTGACGAAGACTGGTAACTGTATGTTTTCTGAACCTTCCTGTGGATGGCAGCCACGTGCAGTGACCCTCCCGAATGTCGCCGTCAGCGCGTGGGAACAATTAGGCAACCTTTCACTCCCCACCAACCTCGTTATTAGAGCGCACAACATATAACAAATTCATACGACATGTCTTCAACTGGAATTCGCAAGGCCTTCATGAAGCATTGGTTCGCCATTGAGGCATGTTTCTTTAGCCTTGAATCACATATTTGATTAACGGGTTACCTTTTGCTTCACCAGGCTATTCCCATGTAAGTCGACTTGTAACTGGGATATGGACCGGTGGTAATCGTATGCGCCTTTTCTGTCAGCTATGCCATTATTGGCAGTGTCCTTGCCGGTGGTAGCTGGTACTTGTATCGACTCTCCATGGGCCCGACGAGTCAGTTCACGAATTTCTCCGACCATCTTTGACGAGCCATAGCTGACTTCGGTAACTTCGTGTCACAGTCCAATGGACCAAATCGAACCCTACTCCATGGAACTCTATTAAGCCCAACCAGACTACCAAGATGTTAACGATCAATCATCAGGCGGAATCGAGGTGTGTCTCAGGCTATAGCTTTTTGAAGATAAGCGACGCTGACTTGGCCTTGTTCTTCCAGCTGGTCAAGGGACAAGCTTTAAATCTTGTACAACCGTTGATCGAGTTTTGTATCCAGAGTTTAGGTGTCAATCTCAGAGGCGCATTTTCTTCATTTTCTTTGTCCTTCGCGAAAGAATCATAGAATGAAAGGGTCGTCGACCAGCACCGTAGCCCTTTTGAATCGACATCTTGAATATAGTTGTGGCGGCGCTGCGTCACCTGAGGATCAAGATAAGGAGAGTCCCAGTTCGCACCTTGGTGCTTCGACTCTGAGGACGACCGAGTTGTGAAATGACGACCAGAACAGCTGACTTGAAGGAGGAACGGAAGTAGGTCGAATACTCACTTTCGGTCCATCGCGCCTGAAAGGTTTTGTCAGTGGCCAGGATCGTTGCGTTAAACAAACGGCTTACCAAAGTGTAAGGTCGTACACCACCATGTTCTAGCAGATGTTTGCCTTCTCGTAACAATTTCTCTAATGATCTCCAAGCTGACGTCAGAAGTCACCAGTTTCAACGTATCTCGGGACGTAGCTCTATCCACCTTGCCTGGTCCTTTCGTCAGTTCTGAAAGCTGCGAAGTGGAGCTGCAGCCATAGGATGGATGTATGCCTGCGTTTTGTGAAAAGACAAGTTGCGGGTAGACCCTTGGTCGAGATCCAACCTCAGTTTAAAGTAAAACCGGATCTCCGGCTTGAAGTGGTGATAAGCGCTTGGGCGGTGCGATAGACGATGAAGAGCAGAGTCCAACGCCTTGCAGGTCGGGCCAGACTGCTCCAACACTGTCGTCGCGCTCAATTCTAGGCCCGACCGGATTGTCATCCGCCCTCCATCCAGGTCAAGCTGTTGATGGCGTGAGAACCCTTCCCGAGTACTTATGGAGAGCATTAGCTGCGTCAAGTATACTGCATTGATTTGCATTTCCACAAACTCAAAATGTCTTCTGTCCGTCAGCAATTTATGAAGAACTGGTTTGCCGTTGAGGTACAGTGATTCTCCTTTCTGTTCGTTATGCCATCTCATGCGTTGTTTTCCTTAGGCCATTCCAATGTAAGAGTGTATCCCTCTGTTCTTTATGGGTGTTTCGTTGATAGATCACCTTGCTAGTTGGACCATTGTAACAGTGGTTGTTAGTGGCGGCAGCTACATGGCTTATAGATCTGCGATGGGTCCTACGAGTAATATCCGATTTATTCTCAAACTATTTCTTTCTCTAACCATGGATGTTTCCTAGTCCAATGGACAAAGGCCAACCCCACGCCTTGGAATAACGTCAAGCCCAATCAGGGCACTAAACTGTTACAAGTCAACTCGAAATTCGATGAAAGGTCCGTACATAGTTCTGTGTTCTGTGTTCCGTTGGGATAAAGCTCCGTAGAACTGATGGTAATTCCTTCTTAAGGTGGACACGAGATAAACTCTAGACACAAAGTTCAATTGCTTCTCGACTTGTATCCTCCTGTACTCATACTACTTTATTCCAATGTACTCTTTTTGCTTAAAGCCGCCCACGGACCGGTGGACCGATCGGAGCCGATGTCTCGATTGACCCGAGTACTCAGTGTTTTCTCGGTTTTTCCTTGATTTCGACTTTCTGTATTTTACTAAGCGATGTACAAATTGGCCTCTCTTCTAAAACGGCCATCATGGTTACGCCAGTACCTGCAACTTTGGATGTACCTCACGAGACGCCTCCCGATGAAGCAGAAGACAAACCTCTTCGTGGTATTTCAGTGGTACTACTTTGGGCTTTTTTGTGTACATAGATTGATCTTTGATGCAGCAATTCTGGTATAGACTACTCTCAATGGTCCTCTCAAGCTCCCTAGCTTGATCATGGGTGCAGGCACTTTTTCCAACCAGTACAACACGGATGAGCATCTTGGGAGCTTTGCTCCTATGCGATTGATTCGACTTGCTTTACGGTGAGTTACTCCTTGGACCTCTGATAATCAGTATTGACGTCACTTGTATAGGTACGGCATTCGAGCAATTGATACTTCGATCTATTATGGTCCTTCTGAAGTGGTCGTTGGAAATGCACTCAAGATGATTGGAGATGAATTTCCTCGTTCATCCTATCAATTAGTAAACTCTTTTCTTGCTTGTGTCAACACGCTTTCACTGAGCATTGTCTCATCGTATAGATGACCAAGTGTGGTCGTTTCGGAGCGACAACTTTTGATTACAGTCCAGCTGCGATCCGGAGGAGCGTTGCACAAAGCCTGCAACGTTTGCAGACTGAATATTTAGATACAGTGTACCTACACGATGTTGAGTTCGTTTGCGACACTGTCATGCCTAGAACCTCGGGACATCACGCTTCTGCTTTAACGCACGAAAAGGAAGCTTACGGTCTTCTGGAAGGACAGGAGAGTAAGGTGCACGGCGAAGGAGATCGGAAGGTACTTGAGGCATTTACCGAGTTGCAAAAAATGAAGGACGAGGGACTAGTGAGGAACATAGGCATCACCGGTGGGTTGAACTTTATCAAAAGCTCTATTCTAATCAAAGAAGCTTAATGCACTCACAGGTTACCCTTTGCCCACTCTGTTGCGAATAGCCCTTCTGATTCTTCACACACATCCTTACAAGCCCGTCGATGTTGTGCTATCCTACTCGCACATGTCTCTTCAGAACACGACATTCGCAGAGTTTGCACCCGCATTGCGTGGCCGTGCTCGAGTAGGTCAATTAGTCACTGCCTCCCCTTTCAGCATGGGACTCCTCACGCCATCGATACCCCCTTGGCACCCCTCTCCACCAGCTCTAAGGGATGCTGTCGCTCAGGCTAAAGTTAAGATCGGTGATAACTTCGTGGATTTGGCTTTGAGTTATAGCATTCGGAGATGTGGGAAGGAGGGGCTGGATGTGCCTTTGGTGATAGGGCTCAGTAATTTGGATGAAGTCCACACCGGGATTAAAGTGTGGAGGGAGGTGCAAGGAAAGGCTGATGAAGAGGCTCAGAAGGAGAAACAGGAAGCTGCTCGACAGGTTTTTAGAGAATCAGGATTTTTGGACTGGTCTTGGTCTTCGCCGTGAAATGAATTATTAGGTTATATATCGGGTCAATTTAGTATGCTTAAATCCAGCGTTGTGTACAGGATAGTTATTAACGATCGAGTGTCCTAATAACGAAGTCTTAGGAGTAAGTAATCAAGGTCTAGCCAATATCAAGGCAAACCTTACACTTCTTTACGAAGCTCTCATTTACCTATACAGAAATCTCTGAAAACGGCATCAAGAATATCTTCCCTATCAATCAAGCCAGATATCTTCCCTACAGCTTGTGCTGCATATCGTAATTCCTCAGCGCCGAGGACGATGTCTTCTGCAGCTAACAAGGGAGGATGTCAACATATGGATGCGAAAAAGGTGCAAGGAACTCACGATAATCGAGAAACGCCTCAATGAAGCGTGAAGCTGACTCCAGATGCACACGGTGTCGAGCGTGAGTGATTAGAGGAGTTTGGGTCAATCCTCCTTGGTCGTCCTCGAGGTCATATCTTGTGTCCAAGTGAGACATGCTGAATCCATATTGAATTGACTTATTGAACCTCACCTTTCCTTCAAGACGCGCGCAAACTCGTTCAGAAACTCGGACGTTCCTTCACCTGTAGTCAGGCTCACGACCCATGACCTTTCGCCTAAACTTCGTCGGATTTCATCCTCAACCACTTTCGTAGTTAGAAGGTCGGATTTATTCAGCAAAAATAATGTGTCCGGCGATATTAGCTGTTTCAGCGCTTCTGGTATCCGGATTTCTCGACCAGGTAGTATCTCTGGAAGTGACAAGACACAGAGCGATATGTTGGATCCTTGAACACTGACAGGACAATCATTCGTGTATAATCCATAGAAGACAGAAGTCAAAAGCAAAACATACATATTTTGAGCCCGTTCGATGCCGATACTTTCAACTAGATCATCCGTCGCGCGAAGACCTGCAGTATCTGCGACGATGACAGGCAGACCACCAATATCGAGAGAAAGCTCTAAAATGTCTCGCGTGGTTCCAGGAATTGGTGTCACGATTGCCGCTTCTCTTTGCGCTAGATTGGTTCTTGAAATTAATACTTTGCTTGTGAAATTCAAGAAGTTATAGTCACCGAGATAATTGAGTAAACTGCTTTTCCCAGCGTTTGGCGGACCAAATATCGCGAGGCGAATGCCTGTGCGAACAATCTCACCGCGTCGACGGTCCTGCAGATGATTTCGAATCGTTTGATTCAATTCAATAGCTTTAGCTCTAGCTGAATTCAAGATTGAGGTCCACCACTTTGAAAATAATTTAAAAAACGCGACTTACCTTGCTCAAACACCCCTTCTTCGATGTCCTCGCCCTCTCCAAAGTCAATGAGGGCCTCCACCATCGCAAGGCAATGTATAATTTCACTTCTGAGGTGTTCAAACTGAGCTCTAGACACTCCCTACACCCTTGATCTTTAGTCCGTCACAATCAGCAGCTCAATTAAGGCAAATAGCTCACCCACCCCAGCCGCGCTCAGAGCTACACGCCTTTGGCTCTCAGTTTCCGCATCAATGAGATCTTTCAGACCCTCGACTTGCGTCAAGTCAAGCCTTCCACCTTCGAAAGCGCGTCTTGTAAATTCACCGGGCTCTGCTGGTCTGCAGAATGGTAAACACGAGAGAGCGGATAAGACGGATGATATGATCGCTCTTCCGGAGTGTATATGGAGCTCTACGACGTCCTCTGTCGTGAAAGATTTTGGTGCTGCGTCGGAATTTTAAAAACAAATAAATGATGAAGATATGTAGCTGTACATACATCTGAAAAATACAGCGAGACCGTCGTCCAATATCTCCTCTCGTTCAGGATGTACGATTTTACACCTATGCATCTTCCACGGCTCCGGGACGGCGTGTTTTACGTCCTTTGCAGTTCTGACAATCCTGTTCCACACCTCCAATGCTTCCGGCCCTGATATTCTCACAACAGCAACCCCCGCCTTTCCAGGAGGTGTTGAAAGCGCGTATATCGTCCTCTTTTGGGCATCTGATAGAACAATTGTATGTTGTCGAATCCGGTTCTCAGTGTGGAATCTGCAGTCACTGCTACCCAAGCATCTGGGCTGGGAAAGCGAAGCAGAAGTCAAGCCGATCGAGTGAATGCGGTGCCGGTCAAGACTGCTTGGCAGAGAGGAATTTCTGGATGGAAATAGGTTATGAACCAAGCGTGAGTTACTTGGATGAATTGACTTTCTGATAACATTCGAAGTAACGCGCGACATGCAAGAAAAAAGCGTAAGTCTTGCAGTGTTTTGAGTCAGGACGCGTCTGGACGACAAGACAAGCACGTGCTCACTTCTGCCTCGGCCCTGCTACCCTCACATCTTACTGTCGAGTCTACAACGTTCTCTTCAAGTATTCAATCTTTCATCGCCCGATTATCGTTTGATTCACAATGGGACAATCGCGTCTGTTTTCCTGGTCAATCATCGTTAAATCTGTCATTCTGATTGTCTTTGTAGCATCTCAATTCATGGAGGACATGCAAAAGCGGTCCAACTGTAGGTTCACGGTGTTAAAAGGCCAACAATTTGCTGGCTAATAGCAAGGAATGGTTGAACAGTCACTCAGCCCGAACTTGAACGGCTAAAGAAGAGATTTATGAAACTGGACAGGTTGCGTTATTGTCAAATCACGTCTCCAAACTCAAGTCTGATTCTGGGAACTATTTCTACGCCTTAACAGCGATGGTTCTGGGTCAATAGATCGTGAAGAGTTTTTACGAATTCCTCAAATCGCTTCAAATCCCCTAGCGTCACGTATGATCGCCATTTTCGATGAAGAGTGAGATACTCTAGGCATCCTCGTTCCAGAGCTCAATGCTAATCGTGATCCTTACTCGAAGTGGTGGAGGAACTGTAGACTTTCAAGAGTTTGTGGGTGGTTTGAGCGCTTTCAGTAGCAGAGGCGGTCGGGAGGAGAAATTGAGATGTACGTTTTCGTCTTTCGTGTCATATTCGACGTATCTCATCCTGCGGTGGGTCCAGTTGCTTTCAAAGTGTATGATGTTGACCGCGACGGCTATATATCAAATGGAGAGCTTTTCCTGGTACTGAAGATGATGGTTGGTAACAACTTGAAGGTGAGGTTTACACCAGAGACTTATCGCGATGTTACAAGAGGGTGCTGGGGTATTCGGCGTCTATGAGATGGTGTTGGAATCTAAGAAGCAGACCTCACTGCAACCTCTGTTTTACCCAGTTGTAATGACACTAACTCGATTTTGAAACCGGTATTTAGGACCAACAACTGCAGCAAATAGTAGACAAAACGATAATGGAGGCAGATAAGGACGGCGATGGAAAGTTGGATTTCGAAGAGTTTGCAATGATGGTTTCTAATACGGTGAGGCAGTTATCGTTACTGCTCAACATACCTTTACTCAGTTTCACGTTTGACTGCGACAGGATATTGTAAAACAGATGACTCTAGAGGATTTGTTCTGAATGTTCGATACCTTATATCGTCGATACAGTCTCGCTTTCGCCGCGCACAGATATATCATTCTCCTCGATCTTACTGTGTTCGCTTCCTACTGTACATACATGCTGTCTACATATCGCACGCTTCTGTTTCCTCTCGCACTCTATTCTGGCCCCGGCCCCGGCCACACTTGGGTCTCATTTGTCTTCGCCTCAATCTCTCTCCTGCTCACGTTTCTTACTCTTTTGGTTGCATCTGTATTCATGATAAAGAGGAACAAAGTACAGTCTTCAGTTCACTCTTCGAATTCTCCGGTGACCGGGCCTTCCATTTTCCGAAGATATACAGAGAGGGGTTACGAAATCGCACGCTAGGCAACATATGGCACCAAGTGCAACTGAGGAGCAGCAGTACGTATGATACATATCATAAGGCACTCTTCGCCTCCGCTCGGATGTCAAGTGTTTGAAATTCTTTGATAGAGCATGGAACCCCCGCAACGTCGAAGCAAAGGAATGCTGGCGAACTATTTCTGTCGAATGAGAGAAATTACTCGAAAACGCGCGATTATCTAACAACTGTCTGTCAAAAGACAAGTAAGTGGCTTGTTTTAATGTAACAACAAGACAGACAGAGGAAGGAGAAACTGGTATCCAAAATACGAAAGAGTCTCTGCAACAACAGAAGTGGAATGCGTACTGTACAAGATCTGTGGGCCCAGGGAGAGCAAAAGTATATATGAACAATAGAATACGGTAGGGGTACACTACAACGGGTCAAATACTATATGTACGGGTGATGAGGGTGGCGTGCAACAACATTTAAAAGGTATCGGGCAAGTGGTGTTGAGAAAGAAAAAAGTCCATGTCGAAGTGAACGGGAATTACTGAAGAGCAATCAGCACGAAGTCCTCGGAGGAATCATTGTCCCAGAGATGGGGAAGGAAAGATCCGGTCGAGTCAAGTGCATAAGTACGAGGATCAAAAGAGTTGTTGAAGTGGCCGTGCATGATCACCAGCAAAAGTGGTAGTAGTACTTCCTATTTTAAGAAGTATGCCGCAACTTTCCGTTTGGCGTTTGATATATTACTATAAACGATATATGCTGTCGGAGTGGGGGATGGGGATTAAATGTCCAGACCATTCAATCATGATGCGTGTTTGGGGTTTTAGTTTATCAAGGGACGAGGCACACGAGGTCTCCGGACGACATCACTCAGCGCTCAAAAGCTGCTGATGTTGCCGCAAACATGTTGTGTGTATCCAGGGAGATGGCAGAGGATGAAAACCCAAGACCGAGGCTGTCTCGTCGTTGTAGAAATGGTGATTGCTGTGCTGGTCGACCTATCTGTGAGAACACCGAGGGGGGCGATGAATTGTGACTCTGCATAGCTTGTAACTGCGCCAGATAAAACGGATCTGTAGATGTGAATGATGATGACTCCGGACCGAAGGATGAGGAGGTTGCGGTAGGAGAACTAAATCGATTGGAGCTTTTGCTCTGTGACCACGGAGGACTGGTCAGCTGTTGCTGTAGCGCGAATGATGAATGGGAGGTGGAGGTGCCGGCTGACACGGGAGATGAAGGGGGAATAAGAATATCTTCGACCATACGCTCATCTTCGGCATCATCCAACACTTCATCGGTGTTACGACGCGACAGCCGTTGAGCATCGATGACATGGCCCCAGCTGAAGCTCGACGATGGTGTTCGGCCAGTAGGTGTATTGCATCGCTGGTGAGTAGAATCTCTGCAAAAATCTGTCCCGGAGGACGAGGAGGAAGGGAAAGACTGCGCGAACAAAGTTTGAGCCAACTGAGCCTGCAGAGACGCGACAAAGAAGTCAGGAAAGACCGATAAGCTTTTCTGAAAGGCCATACCTGCAAAGCAGCCAAATCTAAGGCTTCCTGGCCTATATGACTAGAAGAAAGGGAAGATACAAGGTCGTCTACAGAGATGCTCATGAGGGAAAGCGGGGAAGTAGGAGAGAAAGGCGGTACGAAAACAGGCAATTAAGAAAGCGGACATCATAAAAGCCTAGTCTGGACAAGAGCACGTGAGCAGTAATCCTCCGTGAAAACGACGGCCTTGCGCTCCTTCCGGGCTCTCCCGACAATCTCGACCGAATGAAACATGATAAATCGTGCATAATAATTGAAATTGCCAGCAGGTTTTCCTCACCAAATCTTTCCAATAATCGTATTTTCTATTACAGCCAGTCCTCAGCCAAATCAGCTACAGTTCTCATCATCACTCTGAGAAGCTGCACCGTTGACCCAGTAGCCGCCATCTGGGGATCTCCACGATCAGGGGCCAGGCCATCCGGCATACCGGCACACCCGAGGCTGCACCCTCGCAGGCTCACTTCATAATGTGGCGCCTCAGACTCAGAAGCCTGGATTCTCATTCAAAGAGGCCTGAAAATAGCACATGGTCTACAGCAAGTAAACGCTTGAATTCGTTCTAAAAGAAACGAGGTAGATTGCCTCAGTCCTGCCGAGACTCAATGGAAATGAGATCAACAACTCGCCTCGGTTACGATAGGGCATGCGCTCGCTAGTTCCTGGCATACTTTGCGGAGTTGCGCTTGAAGTTCATCTCGACATGCTGCATCTCGCCCGCGTCTATCAGCTCGCTCGGTCCGAATGAGGCGAGAGACTCACGTTTCTCGTCTGGCGGAGATTCTACCGTAGTGACCCAGCATCTACCGACTCCATTCATGATAGTCCCTTTCCACTGGGTCATTCGCGGAGTACATTCTTTTATCACGATGTTCAAGACACGCAGTGAACTTATTTGCAGTTCATGAGGAACCGATCGAAGGGGTACCGGCAGTAGGGGATGCACGAGTTGGGGAACAAGTGCCTGGAGGTGAGAAATCATTAAGGCGAGAAAGATACCGTTAGCGACATTCGGTCAGAGAAGTGAGTTATTATTGTGGTATCTTACCTTGAGATATCGGGTACATCCAAGGCCTAGAGCTTTCACCAGCTCAGGAAGCGCATCTATCGACGCAAGTATGACATCAGGTTTCGCAGAAGAATATAGCCAGATGGTGCCAATAATACGTTCTCCAAGCAACGCACAAAGCTGGTTGAATCTTTCTTCGGAACCCGGGGTTGTCGTAAGTAAAGTCAACGAAACTGAGGCCGAGATAGCGGTCCGTATTAGGCTGGGCGTCTCTGGATGGTCTAGTTGGGCTAGACATGTATTTAGAGACTGTCATATCATAAAATAAGTTGTTACGCTAGACAAGAAAGGTTCGTTCCATGGAAAGTGCCACTCACTGTGAGTACAAGACCGTCAATGCCAGTGCGTTTGAGAATTTCTTTGGGAACCCGCTGAAGCAATTCCAATACCATCTGAACCCCTTTCAATTTGTACGCAACTTGATAGTCATCCAAGAGTGTCATGACTGGGGGAATGACAAGAAACCATAAATCAGCATAATCTTCGCTCTGTACCCCACCCCTCTGATCGTCAGCCCCACTCGCAGTGATCGTGTTAGCTTGATCAAAATCACCTTGATATGCTTCAGACACCAAAACACAAGGTTTGGTGCACCAGGGTTATCCTTCCAAGATTGACTTTCATAAAAATCTTGCGAGGCCATCGGACCTCCGGCTTGCCTAGCAAGTTTTCGACCAGTGTTCAGATCTAACGAAGGATGTGGGTTGGAACGAAAGAGAGGTTTGACGTTTTCGGAAAGCAGGTGTTTCATGAGAGGAAAAGGAACTTCAGGTTCAGAGAAGTCTTTCAGGATTTCTTTAAAACCAAGCGCATTTATCAGTCTCGGAGAAAACGGACGAGTAGGTTTCGTTGCGCACCTGAGGCTTTTTCACGCGTCTTTGAGGTGATCCAATCATCCTCACCATCGAAAGCTGCTGTGGCAGACAAAACATTGGCTTGTTCTGCCACTGAGAGATCCCTTGGTGATTTCTGCTTCAACAGCTCTTGTAATTCGTATAGAACACCCGTCACGTCTGCTTTCCAGGATTGCAAACGTGAAGCGATGTCAGGATCAGATTCTGGTTCATAAGTCTCGCGTTTAGAGTAGCCACTCGGTATCTGCAGCGATGAAAGCAAATTCGAAAGATGAGACGGAATTGGTTGCGGCATGAGTTGTGCGTCGCGTGATGCATGACCGCGCCAGGACTTCCACCTTCAAGCTTCAAGTTCAACAGGAAAATAGACACAATTGAAAGTACACCATTCTGTCTAGTTTACTATGCACACCCAGTGAGGCGCTACAGAAAAAGTGTCCTTCGTCAAATATTAGACTCGTCGTCTATAATGATCTTCATTCTCCAACCAACTACATCATCATCCGCATCCTCGTCTGCCCAAGCAAGATCACCAAGATCACCATTGGTGACAGGCTCATATCTTTGACGAACACTATCTTCAAGTGAATCAATATCGACTTCTTCCTCTTCCGCTTTCATCTTTCGTCTCAGCATTTCCTCTTCATCTTCCTATAACAGAACCATAAGCAGTCGAATTACGATGAAAAGAACTATACGACTACTCACGATATCAAATTCATCCTCCCTCTCTTCATACTCAACATTCTCGTCCACTTCTTCAAACCCTCCGGCAAACGCTCCCCATCTTTCTGGATTCGGACAGTGCCATATTAGAATGTTGCCCTGATTCGTTGTAGATGCTATGGAGGATTTGAAAGGGTGCCACTGAGATGTAAATTAGATGCGAGACCAGACTACACAGGAGGGACAACTGACGTGTAGATGTGCCAACGGCTCTCTTCCTCCATCAAGAGCACTGGCGAATCGACCGTCGTTGGAAATATCCCATATGTATATTTTATGTGTTGCGGGATCAGCAGCACCTTCAGATGTAATGAGAACGAATGAAAGCGCGATAAACGTAAAAGTACTCACCACCCGCCAACCATTCACCATCAGGGCTGTAGGACATAGCATGCCATGCCGTTTTGTTGATAGGATCGTTGAACCGATGGGTAGGGTCAAGCTCCTGCTCCAGAATTTCACCGCTTTCGCTTGGTGGTGGGTATTGGGGGACGATGAATTGCCTCAATGTCCGGTCGGAGGAGTTGGTGACCAGGCGTCTGTGATAAGCGTTGGAGAAGGGGAAGCCAATAACCAAAGTATGAGAGCTCACCTGCCGTTCTTGGCAAAATCAAGACCTTTCATCGTTCCTGCACCGCCGACGATTTTATGTCGAGCAACCATCTGCGGTGAAGTATATCAGCCAAGTACCATGCTTGAGATATACGCATAAAAGGCAACATACGGCTTTTGTCCTTGTATTGAAGACAAGGAGATATCCACCAGAAGTTCCAATGAAGACATGTTTGCCTGATGGATCGAAACGAGCGACTGTCATTGCAGACCTGTGTACTGGATGAAAATCACGAAAAGGCATGCGCTTAGGGAAGCTACAAACCGTCGGCTTGATTGTCCTTGACTCTCATCGTCGCTGTCCTCAGGATCCTGGGGTTCAAACAACTCAGTGCGGGAGCGATGATTGCGCCGAAGGTCTACTAAGTAAACCTCCCCAGTATTCAAGAGGACTAGGACTATCTGACTGTGTGTGCGATGTAAAGCAGGGAAAGATGAAAAGAGTAGTCGCTGTTGCCTACCTGTTCCTGGGATGAAAATAAGCAGAAGATACAGGCGCGTCGCATCGTATAGTCGCGTGTCGTTGTGGTGGCTCGCAAAGAGAGGCTAAATCCCAAATGATGACATTCCAGTCCTTTGACGATGTCAGCACATAACGCGAATGTCTTGACCAACTGGAAAGACATTAAGATTGATTGATACACTCACAAGGGGCACCAGAATACAGCATTTTAAAACACGTACTCCAAGCTCGTAACAGCTTTGACATGCCCGTCTAGCCAGCGGACAGCGGCTCTGGTTTCCAAGTCCCATATTGTAGCTAGACCGTCAAACCTTCCTACGCCGACATATCTCCCTGAAGGGTCGAATCGAGCGAAAGAGCCAAGCGCAAACAGAGATGTCTGGATGGCTGTGGGATGGGTGATGTTGAATGGATCTAATGAAGAGCTTAGTATTGGATATTATAACGGTATTTAGAACTTACTTATTAGAGACTCGTTCATAGCAAGAGTTTGAAAGAAGGGGGTATATGTGTAGTACTAGTGGGAATCGGAGGCTGAGAAAGTTGGCACTCGTGAGTCGTGATCGTCTCAGTGTTCTACTTCAAACTCATCAAGTATGCAAACATGACTTCAAATTCTTTCTCTATCCTTAGCTGAATCCTCTTAAATTCACTTAGAATCGAGTCACCTATACGTTCGATTCTGCACCTCCCACCATGGCTCCGCGGAACTGCGCACTCTGCGAGAAATCCAAGGCAATCCTAAAGCGACCCAAAACTGGGCAACAAATCTGCAAAGACTGTTTTTTCTATGTTTTCGAGACTGAGGTACACAACACTATCACTCAGTCAAACTTGTTCAGTCGGGGAGATCGCGTCGCAATCGGAGCTTCTGGAGGGAAAGGTATGCACTCCCAAAATGAGCTGGGAAAGAGCTGAATATGTTGGCAGATTCGACTGTGTTAGCATATGTTCTCAAGACCCTCAATGAACGATACGATTATGGTCTGAACCTGTTTCTTCTGTCAATTGACGAAGGTATAACAGGTTATCGCGATGATTCTCTGGAGGTAATCCTAATCATTTCTCATCTCGGTGCACACTAAAGACCTGATCCCCATAGACCGTCAAGCGGAATCAACAGCAATATGACATGCCCCTCAAAATTCTCTCCTACGACGAATTGTACGGCTGGACTATGGATCGGATAGTGTCGCAGATCGGCCGGAAGAACAATTGCACGTTCTGTGGTGTATTCAGGAGACAGGCCCTCGATAGAGGTGCAGCGTCCTTGAATGTCGACCACATCGTAACCGGTCATAATGCAGATGATATTGCTGAGACGGTTTTGATGAACAGTGCGTCGATGATCTCTATCTCGCTCGAGGTTTCACTAGATCCTGAGATGATAGTTTGAAATCAGTCATGCGAGGCGACATCGCTCGTCTTGGTCGATGTACCTCGATCGTCACGCAAGGAGAAGACACAATCAAACGCTCGAAGCCGTTCAAGTACGCGTACGAGAAAGAGATAGTCATGTACGGTTCTCATTTTCAAAGTCGTCCTTCTAATCTCACAATACCTGTTTTATCGTAGGTACGCATACTTCAAAAAACTCGATTACTTCTCCACGGAGTGCATCTACTCTCCAGACGCATACCGAGGCCACGCACGCACATTCCTGAAAGACCTCGAAGCAGCTCGACCAAGTGCCATCATCGACATCATACATTCCGGTGAGGCTTTCGAAGTAAGAGAGGAAGTCAAAGCGAACCAGAAAGTCCAACGTAGGCACCTTCTTTCATATCGTCGATTAACTTATCCACTATAATCACCCCAGAAACATGTAACAGATGCGGATATATGTCAAGTAACGACCTATGCAAAGCCTGTACGCTGCTTGAAGGCTTGGAGCGCGGTATGGCGACTTCAGGAATTGTGTGTTTGCTCTTTCAGATTGAAATTGGGCCCCTCTCCTGACCTCAAACACTTGGCTTTTTGATATAGACTGATCGTGCTAGAAAGAAGATGCAAGCTGAGGAACCCACTCCTCCGGAGGGTCTTCGCACGATACCGTTCTTCAGACCTCCATCTGGGAACCCCTTGGTGACTGTTGAGGCTCCTGCATAATTCTTGACATGTCGCTTTATATCATTTCTCAGGATTTCGTGTTCGTTTAACCCGAGGAGGGTGGCTAATGTATTCTTATTGTACCAGGTTTGAATCTGTATAGAATATAGACAAATGCAGCTCGCTGAATCATACATAACCCAAGGGTACATCCATTGTTTAACCGCGAAATGTGCCCTGCATGAAATCCAAATATAAGCGTAAAAAGTCGTAAACTCGTAACCAGTATCCCTAATGCCTCGAAACGTATAGATTATTTAAACGACGTGATAAAAAAAAACATCCATGGATGGAAGTATGCTTTGTCCCTACATTGAATGAAAGTCCTCGTGTGTGAAAAGAGAAATGATCAGCTACAATGCCAAGGGCAAGTACATAGAGTTAACAAATAAAGAAAAGAGTCAGTCGTACACATTTATACCATCTGCGGCTGTCCCAATGCCAGTGAAATTACTCAACAACCCTAACAACGGCAGTCTTTCCATCCCCCAACGGTCCATCATCAACGAAAATATCAGGTGTCCGCTCAAAAGGCACTGTTCTCCCCCTTTCACCCATCCCAACCCAAGGCCGTATACCCTCACTCAAAGCCATCTTAACAACAGCACCAACACTCTCCCGCACATCCTTCCCTTCCCAATCAACATCCTGCGCAACACTGATCCATGCATACCCAACTCTTCCCCCACCATTCCCAAATTGAACCTTCTTCTCATCGCTAGCGTCTTGTCCAGACTTGGGATTGTGATACGTATTCCTCAACGACCTCAATCCTGCTCTGAAATGATCTCCGGCTGTAGGAATCACCCGACTAGGTGCATCTCCCACTAGCGTGACGAATTGGCCCAACCCTTTGGCCTTGAAATCATTATGAGTCCCATTAGGTTTCCCCGTCTTCTTCTTCATACCTATACTCACACTCATACTCCTCTTCATCTCGGACCTTGGAACCGCACCATTCACAACCCCAACACCCATATGTCTTAACAGCCTCTCAGAAGCCTCCCAGATCTCTTTCCCACCAATCGTATCGAGTACCGCATCAAACACATCCCCGTCACCAAGTAACCGCTCAATAACCCTCACAGCAGCACTTCGTCCTTCGTCGCCCCAATTGCCATTGCCATTACTATTCCCGCTATCATTCTCAGCCCCAGCTCCATCATCAAACACAACCTCTTCTGCCCCCCACTTCCTCACCCTCTCCTCAACATCTTCCATATACTTCTTCTCCGCCTCAGACCCCTCTGCAAAATCAGCCTCAGGCAAAGACGCATGCACACACACCCTCCACCCTCTCCTCACGAGCATCTGGACAGCCATCGCGCCAACCCCATCGTGTCCTCTCAACACCAGTGCCCGTCTTCTCCGTCCAGACTCGTGTTCCTCGACATGGTGTATTGACAGAGCACCGCTTGCAGGAGGGGAAGATGGATATGCATCCGAGAACGCGGATGCAAACGTCCTAACGGCTCGGTAGGCTGATATGCCACATAGAGGAAGCAGCGCGAGTTCTTCAAGGGTAAGAGGAGGGATGACGGTATGATGGTGTCTGCGGGAAAGAGAGTTTGAGCGGGAGGTGGACGGTGTAGAAGGAGCGGAGGACGAGGATGTGTGTGCTGGGTAGCGGGATAGGGTAGATGTTGGTCGAGATGGGCTGACTTGACTTGAAAGTCGGGATGGTAGAGAAAGTGATATTTGTTCTTCTGCTTGAATCGTCAAGTCCGTGTCCAAACTGTCGGCAAGACCAGTCAAGGATGAGACAACGGGTTGAGGAACCTTGAAAACACGGTGTCGATCCACAATGATGAATTCTTGTAAAGCACCACACTAATCGAACAGAACATTAATAACGAGCACTCAACAATGTGCAACACTTTTACCTTTTTGACATCCAACAGGCCAACAACCCAATCACCCTTCTTCACAAACTCACTCTTAACCTCCCATCCACACTCCAACACTCTCCCAACAAAACTCCGCCCAGGAATATACCCCACTTCGGGGTCTATTCTTACTCGCGTATCACCCGACCCTCGCCCGGAAGACACATCACAACTTTCCGACCGCTTATGCTTACTCTTCAAACTCACATTCTTCATCAACCCTCTCTTCTCTCCATTCCCAGCATCACTTGAACTACGACCCATATGCAATGGAGGCGGAGGAGCCGTGTAATCACCTCCAGCGCCTGAACCCGTTCGCGAAGCAACGACCCCAACAAGCTTTGCATCAATGCCATCTACACCCACCGCCCACACCTGGACAAGTACACCCCCGCTAGAAACATACCCAGGCGGTTTCCGATAACTCGTAAAACCCAACACAGGCTCAGCTTTCCTCGCCCCCGAGTTCCTCCTTCGAACTCCATTCACAGTGTCCGATTCTTTTACTACTCTCTCTTCCCAAGCTTTGGCCGATACACTGCGAGTCCTGGATTTACCCAACAGGACATTCAACATCGACCCAGTCCTGGAGGATCCACTGAGTGTTCCGAGACCTTTTGTCACTTCAATACTAGCCATCGTCGTCTGTGCCACGCCACTTCTCGTTAAATCAATCTTGCCATCACCACCCCATACCACACTGACCCTTTTGCTGGCGTTTGCTGCAAATGGAGGGGGTGGAGCGCGCGGGAGGGTGAGAGACGTGTAGCCTGGTGTCCCAGAAGAAGGCAACGAAGGTGCATACAGTGAGGAGATCGCACGGTGCGAAGCCGACTCGGGTAGAATTCCATGCTCCTCTGCAAGCGTTCTCTGTAGGTTCTCAAGTGAACGTGATTTTCTCCGCGAAAGATTCGCTCCTTTAGTTTGAGAGTTCTGCCGACGCACAGACGTGGAACCTGAACGTTGCACAGATGATGCTGACGCGTCAGGCGTGGAATTCGTGCGCTGTCTCTCTGAGCCCGTTATCAGCACGCTGCTCCTAGGGTCGTGGCCATGGGTTACTGAGGGGTCTGGATCCTCTTCTTCTTCCAGAAGGGCGGACATGTTCATCATAATGCTAGGGTTGGTCTTTGATATAGACTTCGAAAGGTTCCGCATTCGTGGGATTGGCTGAGGAGGAAGGACTCTAGGGGGTACACGGGCAATATAATAGGACGTCGTGGTGGTCGTAGTAGCTTTTGATTTCTTTTTAACTTTCGAAGAGGAAGTAGACGACGATGCTGAGCTATTGGAAGGAGGAACAAGCCATCGGACATCTTTTGCCCAGTCTTCGTCAGTGTATGCCTGAGAATTTCGTTTTGCACGCTCCGTACGGGCGGCACTGGAGTTTCGTGGACGTGGTGTGGACTTGACAAAAGACCCGTGGCCTGAATCTGAGTTGTAAGGGGTCGTAATTCGCGTTGAGTCTGACATGGGCGAAGATTCGGAAGAAAAAAGAGAGTGGCCGTCAAGTGAGGTGGACGAAAGAGAAGCGACAGAGCACGAGTCGAGGGGTGTCCGAGTTGCAATAGTCGAGTCATTCACAGGCGTATCCTGAGCACGTTGCCATCCAGACGAAGACGCCATGGAGGAACGAGGAGAAGCGTTGGGCGTGTAGAAAATTTCTTCTTCGTCCTCGTCCTCGTCCTCGACAGGAGAAGAAGAACGACCTGGTGCTTCCATTCCCATCACATTCTGTAAACGGAGCAGATAACGATAAACTATTCTGAGTATAATAATAACTAGACATTTTCACAGCGCATACCGTGGCCCCTGTGGCTGCTTGGCCAGATTGCCTGTTTTGAGCACGGCCTGCTTCATGTTCCTCGTGTGGGCCTTCTTTGGGCGCGTCATTTGCATCTGAGTCTGATGCCATTGCTACGCGTACCATGTGCAATTTAGCGGAATGGTAATCCCTCTCTCTGGGAAAGGAGTATGACTGCGACGGCCGACCAAGCAGCGTTTGGATTAAAGTGGGTTTCGCCATTGTCGACGACGACGACAGAAGGGTTCTGTAGAACGACGACGATGATGGCGGTGAAAGCAGCGAGGTCGAGGGATATCAAACTGACACACGGTATGTATGATGTCATTCGCTCGACGAAATTAATTTCGGTCTTTTTTATTTAAATTTCTACGGAATCGATTTCTCGGATTATTTTCCATCTCAGTACTGGACCTACACATACTACTTTGTTGATATGTAGTGGAATATCTGCTGCTAACGAGCATATTGGTTACTATAAGAAGATACATAGGAAATCACAATCTTCATGACATTGGCTAGAACATCAGACCATCCGCATGCTTAGGGACACCAGCACGGAGCAATATACTTGGTGAAATATTGAATTCAGGTCTGGACTCGAGGCTGTCCTGTTTTCTTCCGCAACTGGTACTGTACGCGGATACTTAAGTAAGTATGGGAGAGACGAAGCGGCAGACGTTCCGTGCCGATTGCCACGTGCGGAGCGCTGAAAAAATTGTCGTTTCCATTGCCAACCCTGGCTCCAACTTCTCTTGACTGGGCAAATGCAAAAGGACCTCATATCCACAAGCTCTCGTTCGCCTTCCAGGGAGAAATATGCCGGCGAAGCTGACTCCGAGTCGTCAAACTCCGCACCTGAAAATGAACAGGTTTCTTTAGAAAGAGATGCTGGATCTGAAGACGAAGACGAAGACGAGGATGATGCCAGCGTGGAAGGATTAGTAGAGGGTATGGACCCAGAAGGATTTGCTGGGCCCTCTTCAGAAAAAATCGTGAAACCTCTTACACCAGAAGCTCTCGCTGCGTTCCAAGCGGTCCAGGATAAAGCTGGTGTGATCTACATCTCACGGATACCACCCGGTATGAGACCTGCAAAGGTCAGACATCTCATGAGCGCGTACGGCGAAATAGGCAGGGTGTATTTACAGCAAGAAGGTATTCATTTGACCTCGTTAAACTTTTTACACATATCTGACGAATACAGATCCCAAACGGGCATATCTTAGGAGAAAGTACACTGCGACTAAGAAAGCTCATTTTACAGAGGGCTGGGTCGAATTCAAGGATAAAAAGATTGCGAGAAGTGTCGCTGACATGCTCAATGCTCAGCCGATTGGAGGTAAAAAGGGCACGAGGTGGAGAGATGATGTCTGGACGATGAAGTACTTGCCAAAGTTCAAATGGAACATGCTCACTGAGCAAGTTGGTAAGTGATGAGGGACTCTGTTGCGTACAAGACTAATATATGCTACAGCACACGAAGCAGCTTTACATACGGCCAAACTGCGGGTTGAGCTATCACAGTCTAGGGCAGAGCAGCGGGACTATCTGAAGAATGTCGAGCTGGCTCGGGTGCTAGACAAACGTGCTGAGAAGAAGAGAGAGAAGGGAGAAGAGATGGAGCTGAAGCCTCTACCGCACCTGAAAAAAAGACGAGCTGAGGACGACGAACGAAATAAGAAACGAGCTCGTGTAGACAACAGAGATCTAGAGAATGTACTCGACAGTATTTTCTGAGTAGACGCACGGACCCAAGCCGTGGGAAATACATACTTGATTAGTGCAGGTTGAAACTCCGCTTGCGGGAGAGACTGGCAAAGGATTCTGATGTGTCGGTCATTGCGACCACTTTGTGCGTAACAAGTACCGCACTGTGCTCGTGATCCCAAGAGGTCTGTGCTTCACTATGCTCGACCTCTCCTCGTCTCAGGCTCTGATAAGCCTTTCTCTTCTTCTGCCTTCTCTTTCTTTCGATTTTAAAGATGTCCTGGCCTTCTAATCCTCCTCCACCTCGTCGTTCTCGTTCTCGCTCACCGAGAGCCTCGTATCAGCCAAGGACCGTCTATGACTACCCTCCAGATGCCTATCGTGAATGGGATGTCTATGATAAGGACCGTGCTTGGGCTGCATACGAGAGAGATAGGGCTGCGTATGAGTACAGTCGCAGAGGACGGAGTCGTAGTCCTGAAGACTGCAAGTTTTTCTCGCGACTTTAAGCCTACTTTGCAGGCTTATCTTGTCTTTCCAGTCAGCAGAAAACGACGCCGCTCTCCGTCACCATATGAACGTGACCGATACGACCCGCGTCCTCGATACAGTGACGATTACGGTTTGCTTTTATTGCGCGGCTTTTCTACTTTGGATAGCTGTACTCATTCTCATTTCTGAACAGA
>JH814832.1:261756-282151 GCA_000296255.1 Omphalotus olearius VT 653.13 | reverse complement strand
CCCCGCCGCCATTTTCGTCCCGTCGACCCCCGCCTGACCCTCACACCTTCGACTTTCCTGCGTCTTTGAAGCAATATGCAGAATGGTTTCGGTATTTCTACCCTCAGCAGGCCATGGACGAGGACAATCTCGACAAGGCCGCTGAGCAAGAGGCAGGTGATGGTTCCAAACCCCGTAACGGTATCAAGAGCAAGTGGGAAAAGTACAAAAAAGACTTTGCTGCTACTCAGGTCAGTTTTCTTTCTTTAGTAGGTTTCTACGTGAAAATAAACCTCTTGTTGTCATTTCAAACTGATTTTTATACATATCACTGAACTGTTCTTGTACTGTAGCTGCAAACAATGTTCGAGCATCACAAGAAGTCTCCATGGTTTTGGGAGAAGTACGACCCTTCACCCGATTTTAAAAAGCTACGTGAGCGGGTGAGGAAGGAAGGTTGGAAAGGTCGATTGAGCACTTTCTTGCATGATCTCGAGTCGGGAAAGTTTGATCCAGACTTGAATGAGTCAGAGACTGAAGTTGTTCCTTCTGTGAAGGAAGGTGCTGCCAATGGCGAGTCTTCTGCACCTGATGCTTCAGAAGAGCCAAAGGCGTCAGGAGATGATGATATGCAGTTCAATATGGACGCTGAGGATGAGGTTGCTGATAGTGAAGCTGTCCGAGTGGATGCCAATGGCAAGTCTGGCGATGATGCCAAGCGCTTCAACCGAAATGAAGAGATTGCTGTACCGCCTGAGGGTAATCAGGTGATGATACGGACTATTCCTCCCGACATTGGGCGTGTCAAGTTGGAAGAGGTGAGTAATATTGACGGAGTTTGTGCAGTTTCTGGAGTGTTCATACCTGTTGCGTCTCATAGTCATGCAAGGCCATTCCTGGTTATGTTTACTTAGCGCTTGGTGACCCCTTGCAAAAGCGCAATTATTACCGTGCTGGCTGGCTTCGCTTTGCTGACGATGCAGATATGACTGCTGTGATGACAGAGCTCCAGGACAGGAAGGTGCGGTTTATACACTTTATTTTGTGATAATAGCCTCATAAAACTATTCATATTTCAGATCGAAGGCTTCAAGTTGCATGTATCGCACAACACGAAACCCTTTGTGAACAAGATCCGGTTCACCCCAGAAGTTGCCAGTAGGCCCGAGAGACTAGTAAAAGACCTCGCTAATGCGAAGATACTCGCGGGGTTACTTGAAGAGGAAGCAGCGAGATTACGCAGGCTCAAGGTCAAATCAGACGCTCTTGCCAAACCTGAAGGAGAGGATGTGCCTATGGTGGAGAATATTGAGAATGAGCTTGACACAGAGGAGGATGAGCCTGCAGAGAGAGGCTCAGATGCGGTGGACAGGCAAATTGAGAGGATTATGGCCGACATGCGAGACCAGGGCCTAGTCAGTGTGAGCGATGAAGAGGCATATGAAGCAAAGAAGGTTCGTTGTTGCTTGATAAAGTTTCTTTCTCGTTCTCATATGAAACAAATGTTGGTGTTGCCAGACGGAGATTTCCCTGGACCTGTACATTGCTTACTTGCGGGCTGCCTTCCATGCATGCTACTACTGCTCCGTTGTTACCGATCATCTTGAGGAATTGCAGCGAAAGTGTTTGAAGCATGTAAGGAAGCCTTTGCCCAAGACGGTGCCTGCTGCCGACGAAGACGGCAAGAGGGTGACGGCGGCTGCTGAAAGTGAGAAAGATAATAAGAAAGGTACGGAGGATGAGCCGGAGGAGAAGGTGACGGAGAAGGAGATTTCGAAGAAAGATAAGGGAGGAAATGATAAGAGGACTGAACGAAATGGTAGGTTTTTTCAAGTTCTTGATGTGCAAGAATTTGGGAACTTATCAATCTCTGGGCTCAGATGACCGTTGGCTTGAATGGTTAGACTCTAAGATTGCGCTGTTGATTAACCGTGACGGTGTCGACCCGCGTGATTATGGAGGCAAAAGCTACGACGAGTAGGTATCAGTTTTCAGTCTTATCTGCGAGACAGGCGCTTATGCTTTGAAAATAGTGAATTATCCAAAATGGTCGAGCCCTACATTAAGCAGGAAGACGAAGGAAAATTCCGGTGCAGGCAGTGTCAAAAGTTATTCAAGGCTACCTCTTTCGTTGAAAAGCACATAGCTAATAAACACCCGGAACTTGTCAAACCCCTGGAGGACGTGAGTGCAGCATCTTTTGGGGTGTTGTTAATTAATACATTCCTTGTACAGATACCATACTTCAATAACTTTGCTCTAGACCCACATCGGATACAACCTTTTGCTCACCCGCCACCTGCGGCAGGAAACAACAATCAAGCACCTCCTCAAGCTTACGGCATACAAGCACCCAACTACGGTGGTGACTATGGTCGGCATACTCAATATCACCCTGGTGGTCCTTTTCCACCAGGCTATCCGCCACCGCCTTCCGGTAATGGATACTGGGGTGAACACTACCCTGGTGGCAAAGGCTATTATTACGAGTCTCCTGGCGGCTACCCGGGTCCCCAGCCAGTCCCGAGAAGAGATGATGTTGGTAACGCGCGGAGGCTCAGCGAAAGACTCAGTGGATTTGCGTCAGGACCACCTGCAGATATTCCTGCGAATGCTGGCTTGCCTCCCAAGCCGACCCCGGCTGCGTTGGATTCGGCGCTGAGCGCTGGGAGTGGGAATCAACGTAGGAGAAATACTGGTGGTCAGTCTGCTGTTGGTGGACCCCCTCCGCCCCCTCCGCCTGATGCGAAAGAGGATCCGAGAGCGGCTGCCGGGAGGAGAGTCAGTTACCATGATATGGATCTGGTTGCAGAGGTTTGTGTTGACTGTTTCATTCGTTTCGATTTTACTGACTGGTTTGATGGGTTAGGGAGACGTTGAGCTGACTTATTGAGTGCCGGAGAATATATTTTCTTTACCGATAAATATAGGCTTTTCTATATAACAAACTGACATGGCAATGCAGTTTGACAAATTTTTGTACTTAGCTGTTGTTTGGTTGCGTTTTGAATTGTGAAGTCTCTGAATGGTCTCAGTTGTACTTAGCCGCTGACCCACCTCATTACCTATACTGCCTTGCACGACCCCCTCAATATCTCACCCTCTTCCGCCATCGACGTGGACCCATTAAGTTCGGTTCTTGTCCTTCATTCAAAGGCGGAAACAGGCCTGCATCATTTATACGCCCGACGCTGGAGCTGCGAGGACCGACTGCAACTGACTTGTGCACAACCATGAGTTCGAACGGCGGCAAGCTGCCCTCTGTGCAGCTCCCAACCAGCGAGGAGAGAGAACATTTAGTGCAGGATGCCGTAGTCATTGATATCCCGTCTTTCAGCAAATTCAACAGGAAGATGGCAGGCTCTGAGTCCGGTCGCTCCAACCCTCGGTCGCTGTCAGATCGGGCGACGCTGAGCTCAATTGATTCAGAAGAAGATATTTTGGAAGATGACGATTCAGGCCAGGAAAGGGAAGCTGATGACACCTTTGACGCAGACCATTCTATCCAGAGAGTACGACCTCGGCATCCCCATCCAAACCACCCTCGTTTCTCCCGTGCTCTTTCGCTCCCTTTACCATCGCAACTTGGCTTACTCCAGCATCCTCACAGGCCTATTCCAGATTCGTTGACAAAACCTCATCACTCAGATCCGGTCTCTCCAAATAGATCGCCTTTCAAGGAGCTCGAGCTCGAGCTTGCCGATTCTGTGCAGATGGTCATACAGACTATGTTGCAGATTAGTCCTGCACAAGTTCTTGACCCTGCGAAGGAGCAGTTTTCTGCTTGCACGCTAGCTGTGCCTACCCCCTCTATGTCGGCGATGTTCACGACTATGAAGAATCTCAACTATATTTCTGCTAATATGTCAGCTTTCGCGGGAGAGTTGTCGACTGCGGATGGTGCTGAGGCCCCGCCCCTCTCCACGCACAATCATGGCGACTTTGACATCGGGGAACTCTTGCAGAATACAGGGGACGAACTGAGTGGGACTGCGGCTCAGGCTGGTGTCGACTTGGTTCTGTTCCACGGTGACGTTGGCATAAAGCATGTATGGGTGAAGGGTGATGAATCCGGAATGTCATATCTGTTGGCATATGTGTGTATTGTCTCTTTATGTTCTTCGTTCGCGCTTAGCATGAATCCTAGCTTCTACGCCAAATCCTTGCGACTGCACAAAGGGGGGATACAGTCGAAATTGGTTTGTTTGTCAGTCAACGCCCATCGAAGCGACGGCAGAACTCATTAAGATCGGAAACGGAGGACGAGGATCCGTTTAGATCATCGCCTATAGACACGGACAGTCCTCTGCGATGCACTGTCGAGCTATTCCACAAATTTCCCTCCGCCAACACTTCTGATGCTCCTGACTCTTCTTCGAATAGTAGACCTAAACCAGCATTCTCTTCCTTGCTTTTGAGACGGCTCTTGCATAGTACAGGCGGTACCTTCACTGAAGATTCGACATCCTCTGACCTTGGTCGTACATGCACATTGACTTTCACTTTGGAGTCCGGTATATCACCTGTTGATACCCCTGCCACCGTTACCGCGATATCGGATGATCGCACCACAGAGGAGCCTTCTCTAGAGCAGCTCACCGCATTCGTGGATAGCTTGAAAGGCAAGAAGGTCCATTTGTATGCTAGCTCAAAGAGTTGGTTTGCACACCATTTGACGAGCTATCTCACGGCTTGGGGAATGGATGTCAGTCACATATCGGCGGAGGGGGAGGTCGAAAGTGTGTCAGAAAGGCCACCAAGTCCTACGACTACTTTATCATCCAACATCGAAGGATACATCCCTCCAGGAATACCACCTAAACCTGAGCCACGTCAACCAAAAGCTCAACCCCTATCATTCATCTTTATTGATGACGATGTTGCGGTCCTTAAGGAGCGACTGCAAGCTCTGAAGGACGAATACATTTATCCATTGAATATCAGCAATAGGAAGCGACCTTCACTGGCACCACATCACCGTCCTCGGTCATCTCCTCAGGTGGCCCAAGCTGCACAGGCCGCTCGAATCAACTCCCTTACATCCACGCCTTGTGTCATTCTGCACTTCACTAGCCTCGCCAACTATAAAACCACCAAAGGCTTGGTACAATCTGTGCTAGCATCATATCGAGGAGTTATGGCACCCGTTCCGGAAATCATGGTTATACCTAAACCTGCCGGTCCGCGGCGGTTCCTTACTGCTCTTCACACTGCTGTCACGAAACCCGTTGTCGATTCCTTCTTCTCTCCAATTGCAACCACGCCCGGTACCCCTGGAATATACAACTCTAGCTCTTTCTTCACTCAACACAACAGCCCCAGGACACCTACCGTCCATCGTCCATCTGGTTCTCGCTCCAACTCCGATCGGTCGTCAAGGTCTGTCAAAGAGATCCTTGAAAACCATGCCAACCACCCTCCGACACCACTCAGTATGCAGGATCCCGTGGAGTACTTTTCCGACACCGCAGCCAAGCTAGGTGAATCCGCATGGCAGATAGGTGGTTCTGCACGCGCTGGGGTGCTCCTTCAGAGCCCAGATGGACATCGTGCTGGTATATTTTTCTCTCCAAGGGCTGATAAGAATGTGAATGCTTACTCTACATACAATATGGAGAGAGACACGGGCCATCTCTCTGTAGTGTCAGCTTCAGCTTCACGAAGAGCATCCTCCTCATCGCTGGCAGCCCCTGAAACACCTTCTGTCTCTTTCTCTTCACTCCGCGAGACTACGAAATCGGAGGGTGATAAGCCTTCACCCTCGTTGTCCTTGAGCACTCAACCCAGCCCTTCAGTATCTAGACAAGTTTCTCGAGGGTCTACATCTTCCCGTACAGATCCACTACTTGTGAACCCTCCAATATCTAGGAGGGGAAGTGGCGAGTCAAGCACGCAGAAGGTTGCTTCGCCTTCACCTCCTGGATCTCCATTGAAGGAACTTGGCGTGCCCGCTGTTAAGCGTCAACAACCGAAGAAGCGTCCGACGTTGGAAGGGCTTGCTCCTGCTGCATCAAACAAGAAAGGAAAGTCACCGGCGGAAGGCAATATCGTGCCTCCCATCAGCGTATTGATTGTTGATGGTGAGGGCGCGTTTTAACACTTGTTAAGGTTAGATCAGCTAATTTGTCCGGCAGATAACCCCATCAACAGAACGATTCTGTCGACGTTCATGAAAAAGAACAAGATCAAGTACGATGTGGCATCGAACGGAAAGGAGGCTGTGGAGAAGTGGAAGACGGGAGAGTTTCATCTGATTCTTGTAAGTTACATGCATATGTAAGGATTTTGCTAATGCCAAAACTTAGATGGACATTCAAATGCCTGTTATGGATGGTATCGAAGCAACGCGGGCAATTCGACGCATTGAACAAATAAACGCTGGTTATATACAACCTAGTCCTTCGGTAGAAAGCGACAACCAGCTATCCTCATCTGCATCTGAGGAAAGCGAGTCTAGGAGTGCAGCTTCACCCTACCGGTCATCTGTTATCATTGTGGCACTGACCGCGTCCTCTCTTCAAAGCGATCGTATAGCAGCTCTTGGTGCGGGTTGCAATGACTTCCTCACCAAACCCGTTTCGCTGCAGTGGCTCAACAATAAACTTATTGAATGGGGTTCGATCAAAGCGCTGTCTATGTATGCTGATATGACTCCAGACGCGATGAGGACTCAAAATGATCAGGCTCGTAATGTTGCTGAGAGATTACACGTACCTACGGAGAGACGGACACCTCCATCGCCTGTGAAAAAGTCGTTGAAGTCTCCTGGCAGGACTTCGCGTAATCAAGAGCCACCTATGGCAGGTTCATCCTCAGCATGCGCTCCCCCCAATTCACCAAATAGTGGAACTGCCTCTGGTCCACAATCGGGGAGTTCTTCTGCATTCTGGAGTCCTGGGCAGCCTTCAGCAGCGTCATTCAGGGCGCATTTTGGAATTTACTCACCCCAGTCTACGTTGGTCAGTGATCCTGCGCAAAATCCTGGTCAAGTAACTACACCTATTCCGCCTTCTTTCAATGCTTCCGACAACGTTGGAACACCCACAACTGCAAATACCTTGAGAGGTTCGTGATCTATGTTCTTGACACTTGAGCACCTTGACGGTATTTGATGTATGCATTCTGATATCTTGTGATGTAGCAGAAGATCGACCAGATTTTGATCCTAATGCTTCAAACGCTACATTGAGGCAGGGTGACATACTTCGAGCGTTGGTCCAAGTAACACCAAGTATCGAACTAGAAGACACCGGTGATACACGCCCAAGTGGATCCAGTAGGCTGTAACTCTTACGTTGCGCGCCCTGATCTCATCGTTTGCTTTATGTTCAAAACACATTCTATAGCTGAGTCGTCGCTGTCACCTTCGCCTTCACCGACGACACCCGGAACACCTGTTACACCTGCGACGTCCGGTACAGGACCTGAGAGTGTGGCCAATCTCAACCTTGACGCTGCTAACGACAAGTTGGACGTGTCGCTTCCTGGTGGCTGCAAGGAAGTGTACGCAGAGGCCGGTCCTGCGTCTCACGATGCTGGTGAGGCAAGAGAGGTGATCAATGCTGTGTCGCCATGACGGGAATGGGTAACCTTGGGGTGGTTTGCTCTGCTTTGGTGGATTCATGCCTCTTCAAAGGTTGCCGAGTACTTGCGCCGCTCTCGTGGAGCGTGAAACGTGGTGCTGTCGTGCTGTCGTGCTGTTATCTGTTGGTTTGGGCTACTTCTTTGTTTTCGGCCTTTTCCTATTCCACGTACTTTCTTTGTCGACTACATACGCTCGTTTGCATACACGTGAAAGGGATTGGATCTAGTCATTTTTCTTTTTACTCTGTTGTATTGACGTTTTTGGTTCTCGGTTTCTTGCCTGCGGGTGTCGTGGTCTGTCTTGCGCTCCCTTTAGGGTGTATTGTATTTTGTGTGGTCCTGGGTTAGCACGCGATTATTAGTTGAGGTTTCGTAGTACTTTGTGCTTTGGTCTCCATTGTTATTGCATTACTCACTCTACTTAACATATTCAAGGACCCTGCAGGGACGAGATATATGGCCGCATCTGTACTTACGGTAACGCGGTCTTCGCCGCTGTGCTTCGATGTGACCGCCTCGTAAGTACAATGCACGGGCTCCCACACCAGGCAGCAACATGCCGCTGTCAGACAAACTAGCAAAGGGGCTCTCTAATTTTTTCTCGTGCAGGCAGCAGTTATAGAAGTTCGGACATACGGCTCGTACAATACAAATTGTTTTACTTTTAGAACCGTTTCCCGCTCTCGAGGGCAAAACATGTATGTAGTCCACTGAACTGATTTTTTTGAAAGCCCGCTTGATCTGAGGATCAACCGGAAAAGTTGAACTGTTTCCGGAATGGACTGAGTTTGTCTCTACTTCTTCGTGGTCGCCATCCACCACGAGCTGAATCCTTTCTTCGTTCGTCGCCGTCGTATACAGCGATGGAGGCCCTCGCAGTCACTGATCCTCATAAGAAAACGCATATATCCCAGCTTCTTAATCCGACATCTACTGGCACATATTCGGAACATACTGCTCACTTGCATAACCATCATCCTCATCAGTCATATCCTTCACCATATACCACTGCAGGTAACTATGAACTACCACCCAACGGCTGGAATATCAGCCAGGCTGCAGAGATGCCTGGTAGTGGGAGGAAACCTGGAGAATTCGTCGCGGCCCGTCGTCCTTATCAGCATCCCCAACTAAATGGCGCATCGAATGTATATGAAACTCAGGGGATTCCGCGAACCATTAGGCCTGCGAATTATGAAACGAACCATCACATACTTGAAAATTCAATGTGGCAACAGCAACAACAGCCGCCACCCGACTTGAGCATGTCTTATAATGCACCCATTATGAACCAGAATTACTCAGACGAAAGGACTGGTGGGTGACCCATCAATTGTAACGAGTTCGCTTGTTCAATACATTGTTCTGGACTGTACATAGCTATATCCGGCGGCGGTTACTCGAACCACACTACAAATTCAGAACCATCAGCTAACGCGTACAACTACGACGACTCCATGTTCGGTCGACAAGACTATTATCAACATGCGGAACGAGCTTCAATTCGTGTCGCTGCGCGTAACTCTACACCGACTCAGTCACAAAGCTCGTGGAATTCCAGTTATCCTGATTCTCGGCCTGGCTTGAATTCCTATGATCCTGCCGTGTACCAAGCCCAAGAGCTTGAGCAATCACCGCTTAGTACTCAACCATCTCGCAAGCGGAATGCGCCATCTAGCCAGTCAGAATTGGAAACGTTGAAAGCAAAGAAAGCAAAGAAGAAAGCTACTGATGACTCATCTGCTTCTAGCAGTGCGTATCACCTTGCACTTCAATATAGCGTCACAGCTGACATTGTCCTGCCCAGCTTCGCGTACACCTACCACCTCTAAACGCGGTTATCACCAGAAGAAACGTAACGAAACTGCTCAACTTCAAGCTCAAAACGGTATGTCCCTTATCCTGATCTATGTGTATTCTATCACCAATTCATCCTCCACCTTTCTCAGCCCATCTAATTCCAACTGTGTCCTATATTTCTGGGAAAGGAAAGGAACGTGCCAGTGATGGTATGGCACCCATTCATTTTCTTCTATCTCCATCCTGAATATGTGTTCCTGTGCTTAGATCGAATGCGAATGGTTCCTGACGACGGTTCAGAAGGATTCGGTGTAGCCAAGCTTATGCCCGAGCTACAATCCGCTCGGTGTATGTCGAACAAGTATCGCAACGAAGACTTTCCACGCTGCGTCTCTTGCACTCGTCGCTGGGCAGGCGACACCTGCCGATTCCAGGGCATCCGGTTCTTCCTGAAAGACGAGAACAAAGAAATGGTTGGAGTTAGTTTTGTGAATAATCAGAAGGCGGAGAAACCTGCGATGCACTTTCCGAGCATCTGGAATACGCCGTTGGCTGATGAACATATATTGAAAACGAAGGTGAGTTGGAGGCAGAGCTTGAGTTTGGATGAAAGCCGGCTGATCCTGTGTTTCGTGTTTTCCAGCGAGTGACTGCGAGGCATTTGCTGCCCATTCTGCAACGAGAACGTCAACACGTCGATACACATGAGATCATCTATCGCCCGAGGGAATGTGAAGTACGAGCCACCTGCGGTCAGCCTGTTATTCTCTTTCCGTCATTGCTCACGCTAAACTTTTCATTAGACACATGTATGACTTCCCTCTTCTGCAGCAGCTGGATGTGTCGTCTGTGCGGCCGTGAAGCTTGTGCGGACTGTTTCGAAGATGTCAAAGAGTTAACGGTGGAGAAGCCTGGAGCTACTCCAGCAGAAGTCGCTGCTCAGCAAGCAAGAAAGGATCGGCATGCACATGGGAACCCCTTTTTCTTGAGCTGTACGAAGAGGAATGAGCACCGTGCAGTTGATTTCACACCGGTGTCCAGATTTTGCCTTGCAGAGCTTGAAGAAGCGATCAAAATGATGGAAGAAATTGTACAGAAGGAAGATGAGGAAATTGCTGTAGGGGAGTCCCCGGAAATGATGGCGTCGACTGCATCCACAGCGTCAGACAGTACGGGCGTCAGGACACCGACAGAGTTCGCAGGGCCCTCGAGGTCGATGCGTGATCAGGCAAAGGATCTACCCTACGCGACTGGATATCAACATCACCCAGATGTTCGATCTCAATCTCGTCAATTGCCTCAGGCCTATATTTCACAGCTGCAATCTGCTCATTTTCCTCCTCTCCCGCTGCCACCTTCTGCGCAGGTACAAGCTCCTTATCCATCTTCTCGCCCGCATCATTCCGAAGTATCACCCCCTCGGATGCAGCAACAGCAGAATCCACAAAGCCAAATTTACCCCAACGATAATCCCAGTGGTGCACCCGACAAGATACCCTATCATGCTATAACTCGGTTGACCGATTCTGAGCTCACCGAGGAGTTTTTCCGCACTCTTTGGGCAAAAGGCGAACCCTTACTCGTCAGCAATGTTCTCTCCAAATTTAACATCGAGTGGACTCCCTCGTACTTTATCGAGAAGTACGGTGATCAAAGCTGTCTTGTAATTGAATGTCAAACCGATTTGAACAAGCGGGTCACAGTCGGCGACTTCTTTAGGGACTTTGGGAGATATGAAGGGAGAACGGAGAGGTGGAAGTTGAAGGATTGGCCTCCGTCGACGGATTTCAAAACTGCTTTTCCAGAGCTGTATGATGATTTTAGCAGAGCGGTGCCTGTGCCCAATTACGTGCGAAGAGATGGGACGTTGAATATCGCCTCTCATTTCCCATCGAACACTATTTCTCCTGATCTGGGTACGTGGCATATGATGCGATGAGGTTCTTGTTTTTGACTTGCTTTTTTGTTTAGGACCAAAAATGTACAATGCAATGATGTCGAGTCTGTCAGCGGGGAGCAAGGGCTCGACTCGTCTACACATGGACATGGCGGACGCTGTGAACATTATGACCTACGCTGCTGCCACGCCAGACGGGAAACCGGGTTGTGCTGCTTGGGATTTGTTCCGTTCAGAGGACAGCGATAAGCTGCGTGAATTTTTGAGGAAGTGTGTCCCACTCGTGTCGTCGCCCACAGATCCGATACATGGGCAACAAGTTTATTTGGATGAAGAGTTGCGAAAGAGGCTTTGGGAAGAGTTTGGGGTGATGAGTTACAGAATTTATCAAAAGCCTGGGGAGGCTGTTTTTATTCCTGCTGGGTGTGCGCACCAGGTACGGTTGTTCATTTGTTTGAATCTTCACGTGAACCTCAACATGGTTGGTCAGGTCTGCAATCTTTCGGACTGCATCAAAGTTGCAATTGATTTCGTCAGCCCGGAGAACGTCTCTAGATGCGAAAAGTTGACCAGAGAGTTTAGAGAACAGAATCAGAGTAAGGTTTGGAAGGAGGATGTTCTGCAACTTAGGTCCATGATGTGGTTCGCATGGCTGTCGTGTTGTCAGCAGGAGGACCTGAGGAAGGCGGAAATTATGTCTCGTTCGGTTGCACCAAGAATGATGGTCTGATTTTAACCATCTTTCCTCTTCTCCTGTGGATTGCTTCCTGAATCGGAAGTTCGAGATCTCGCTTTTTTCTGCATTTCTCATACCCCGTCTTCCCGCCCGTTACTACTACATCCTGCTTGCTATTTGATGTCTTGGCTTGCTTTACCGGTATTGCTCTGATCTCTGGTCTTTCGTTTGGAATCCTATTGTCGTCTCGTCATCTCTTCCCTGTGCGCGTACTTGCATCATATACACTATGCATTTGTATCATAGCTTTGACATAGCATTTTTGTATAGATCAAAACAGCTAAATAAGTAGCAAGTAGTTACACATACCGCAGAGTACTCGGTCGAGGTGTTTACAGATTATATCGCTCAAATGTTCAGGACTTCAGCCCAAGAGTGATGGAAAATATCAACATCTCGCCTCAAATTCCTGCGTTGTAATGCTTCCTTCTAGTTCAGTGCTTTCCTTCCCGATAGACTAGTTCTCAGCCGTGGTGTCGATCAAGACCTTTACTGTCATAAGTTACATTGTGATACTGAAAAGCGACTAGGATGAAACGAGAGCAAGCTCAACAAAGCATTGAGAATTAGGCGGGAAAGAAAGAATATATTCTGCGACAGACAAATCTTCCATCACTGGTGACTAGCCTATTGTAGACACCATGGTCTGTAGCAGAGTAGCGACTATGATCGGCCGATGCCCAGCACATTCAAATCCCCAGAGTCCGAATCGCCAGTTGGTCCCCCTTGAAGTTGATCCAGGCCACTAGAAGAATTCCTAGATTCTAGGAGCTCCTTCAGAGCTTCCATGATACCAGTATCACTGGTACAGTAATCGTGACAATTCTCCTTGAGAGAAGCTTTCCCCCAATCGAGTATACAAACTGTATCGTCAGACCTTGTGACAATGTTCTTCGCGCAAGGTCATGGTGATGGATGTGATTCACTTGACATTTTTCTAGTTCCGACAAAAGACGAACGCTGCGAGATACATACATACTGAGCATGCCGCATGCACAGCACTCACAACGACGCGGAAGGTTAAACTCTCCCAATCGGGTATGGTCTCGCCAGCCCACTCTTCCGCAAGCACATAACGCATTCCGGTGTGTAATGCCATGAAATTTGGTACTACGATACCTTTTGACGATGCAAATGCAATTAGCGCCGCCTTTTTCAACAACGCTTGGTGAGTTCGGACTTTGAGGATCATGTTGAGTTACGGAGCGTTCTTCCCGAATGTTGTTCGTTAGCACCTGGCATTGCAGAGAAAGAGCGGGGAGCGGCCGTAACCACAAATACAGGAAGGATCTATTATTTAAATTAGTCAAAGACACAGGGCGGGAACGCAGCGATGAAAACTTGCGAGTCAAAGTGTGTGATACGCTTACGAATGTCAAAGTTGGTTCAGGATGGGAATAGACACTTTTAATGAAGGCAACAAGAACTCTTGTTTAGATCTAGATGCCAGGTCGAGGGACCACTCAAGGCTTCTGTAACAGTGAGGCTGGGTTCCTCACTTCGCGAAACGGGGAGCATTCCTGAATAGAAATTCCGACGATGAAGATGTGCAACTGAAGCTTGCTGCTGAGCCCAACGCTGCTGCTCTAGATCACATTCACAGAAAAGGGAAAAAGGCAGCATGGTCGACGTAGCTAGTCGCTCACGCGAATTCGTTCTGTAGAGAATCCAAGTGCCTTTATACTCCAGAAATACATTTGGTAACGGAGAGTATGTAGAGTAGCGCCGTAAACTCCAAAGATTGTCATCTGAGTGGAAATCTGGCAAGGAGGTTAAATCCGATTTCGCGGCAAAGGGCGAAACAGCATGCACCTGAACAAATCCTCTTGTCTGATTCCTCGTCTTTAGTATACACGTCCTTTGTAAACGGCCAGATGATTGGCTCATCTGCAGGCAGTGGATAATTAAAACGCAGACATCCAGCTGCTAGAGATTTTCTTTCAATGGTTGATACATCGAAGAGTTGTCGATGTTCCTTCAACGCCTCAGGTTCGGATTCACTCTACGTCCAAGGATAACTTTTTCCCTCCATGAACCTGAATTCAACATAGACCTTGTTCCTCGATTTGTGTCTTCGAGGAGCGCCTTGACCACGTCGGCAACCAACCTGAGCTCGGCTCTAACAAGTTTCAGAATCTTCATTCCCATTTCGTTCAACGAAAATCCCTGGAACGGTCGACCATCCTGTTTCGTACTCTAAATCATCGCTGAGACGGTCCAGGATACGAGGAGGATTGGTAGATACAGGAGTTGTCGTGCACAACAGGCCGCGTTGCGATTCCAAAACAAGTTCAGATTCTTGTTCCTCCCATGGCCGTACAAGAGTAATTTTCTGAGGTCAGATATTCGGTGGTTGTGCTCGCTTGACTTAGACCAATTTCGAATCGTGGGCGAATCCGAAGATCCTCCTTTGACACATCTTGATACCGCAGCTGACCTGACTTGATTCGCCGTGTTAGGAGGTACATGTCTCCACCATTGAGCCTACGCCATTCAACCAGTAGTGAAGTGAGTTGACGGTACAATGAAACGACGAGATTTGTGCTCTCTACCGGAACCTCATTTGGCGCAGAGGTTGGACAGAACATTGAGGAACAATTGAGGAACTACTATTTGTTCCACAAGACACTAGTAAACAACACGCCTAACGCGTCAGACACGCGTTTACTCGCGTTTTTCTCAAACACTGTTTCTGCCACTTTCACTATTTATCGCTTGAATCCATAATGAGTCAGGGCAAGTTCTACTCCTACTATCGTCGTCGTATAAACTGAAATTATCATGATCAGGCGGTGGTTTTTATGCCAATACTGGCAACTCTCCCTATAGCCAAAGTGGCAGTCCTGGTGGGATGGATGCTACCAGAGTTAGTCCTCTTCCCATTTGAAAGATACACGAATTTTATCCTAAGATTAATTTCAGAGAAGCGAACTTTCGCACTCGATACGTCCAATGAGCATTGCTCAGCTCTATAAAGCGACTCAACAACATGCAGACGCAGAATGGACTATATATGCTCAGGAAATTGGCCAGGTAGGCGGATCTATTAGT
Source organism: Omphalotus olearius VT 653.13 (assembly GCA_000296255.1). Taxonomy (NCBI): domain Eukaryota; kingdom Fungi; phylum Basidiomycota; class Agaricomycetes; order Agaricales; family Omphalotaceae; genus Omphalotus; species Omphalotus olearius. Next base: position 267,104 of record JH814832.1, on the reverse strand, counting down.
AAATATCCTCAGATGCTAAAAGCACGCATAGATCACAGTCGTAGCTCAAGTTCTCACCATAACGAAACAAACCACCAACTGCGTGTACATGATCGACGATGGTAGCGGGACAATAGAAGTGCGGAGCTGGAACGAACAGAGCAGCGAAGAAGATGAAGGGAAGTGGGGCCAGATCAAGTACGCCATGAATCAATATCCTTTACCAAAAAAAACCCCACTCACAGTTTTACGCAGGGAATATGGCTACATTCGTGTGACTGGCAACCTGAAATCGTTTGGGAGCAAAAAATACATCAATGCCGCCAGCATTCGAGTAACTCAAAGTGACAACGAGTTGTACTTTCACCTGTTAGAGATAGTTACTGTCTCTTTGACTCTCCTTCATGGACCTGTAAGTTCACCTTTCTTTGCTCGTAACCGACCACCTTGGTGAGACATCCCCTCTTTACAGCCAGGATCCCAGCCAGGGGGTGCTTCTAGCGGTATCAACAGCAAATCCTCTGCATATACCGCACAATCATCTGGAGCAGGTGTCGACGACATGGCCGAATATGCTGCTCTACCGCCTCTCCAACGTCAAGTCATCGCCACCATTCTTTCACGCCCTGAACAGGATACAGGTGGCGTACATGTCCAGGTCGTCGCAACAGCTCTTGGTTCTCAGCACAGTGCAAACGATATCAGGTCCGTCCAATCGCTACTGTCTAGTTAATCATTGTCTCTGACGAAGATCCCAGCGCGGCTCTTGAAGCACTGATGGATGCCGGTCATGTATTCACTACTTCCGATGATGCCCATTTTCAGGTCTCCCGCTGATTCTGTTTCATTCATCTTGATACGCATTGTATTTTATTTGTAGTATAAGTATGTATCTGATTCTTCCCGCCTAGCTAGTGTTGCATTGCGTAGTGAAGACTGTCAACTCGGTTTGAGACTGCACTCAATTTCAATCTTGGCTGAACCAATTTTATAAGTTGTAAGTGATGAATGGTCATACGTACGAACATATAGAAGATGCATATTCATGGATGAAAGAGGAGTGATTTCCGAACCATGCGTGTACACATTGGTTTCTAGAAATACAACGCGGAAAGCATCTAGCTCCCACTAATAAAGATATGTAAAAAGGAACAAGATATTGACAATCATGGATGAACAAAACGATCCAGATGCATTGGAAAAAAGAATAGAATTGAGGAGGGGGTTAGTGGGTAAAGGAGCATCAAGATAGGAAAAGATGTTACAGAAGTATCATTGCAAGGCGATCAAGAGGGGTAAAGTCAAGTGTCCAAGACTCATTAAAGCCTTCAAAGTATGCGAAGGATATCATTGATTATATACAACAAATGTCCTGAAAACCTTTCATTAGCATAGTCCTAAACCGATGTGCGGAGAGCACAAACCTTATAGAACAACCGCCTGGCCATCACACTTCTTGCACGCGTCAGCATGAGAGATCATGAGGCCTTCGCGCTGAAACCTCTGCCTCAACCGCTCAACCTGCTTTTCTTTCGACACTAACCCAGGCTGGACAGGAGGTTGAGGGCACGTATGAACGGGTGATGACTGCTTTTTAGCTTCTGGGACAACAGCTTCAGCAGCCCCACCAAACGCAGCCCAAGGTCGTGGAATGAAACTGGAAAGGGTCTGCAGCGACAGTTTTGGAGAGGTCATAAAGGAAGAAAGTGAAGGAGACACAGGAGAAACATAGGCATGATTTGAGAAAGACTGGGTAGATGTAGGGGAAAAGGGTAAAGATGGGGAAATTGGAGACGTCACATTACTGACAATTTGGCTGCTGGATCCTAAATCAGCACTTTTCATGACATCGCCTTCTGTGGCCTGCTGAACACTGGTATACGATTGGGGCTTCTTGGAGACATGGGTGAACGAGGAGTTGGAGGGGAATACATCTGGTTCAACGGATCTATTAAGAGAACGGGCACCAGTCGGCACTGTTGAGTCGAACACTATGTAACACAGAAGAGGAATAATCAGTAAAACACGTACAATCACGGTTGACAGGGTGAGGGAGTTGGGATTTAATGAAGGCCGAACCATTTGAATCATTTGCACCGAAACTTGAAGTTGCAGAAATCTCGTCCTTGTTGACACCGTAACTGGTAGCCAGCAATGGTCTCCGAGAAGGTTGACGCATGAACGTTGTGGAAGGCTTTGCCTTCATACTTGAACCGGAGCGCGCCGGCGTCGGCGAGGATATTGAGACCGGTTGGGGAATGAATGAGTGATTCGCACCTCCACGTTTCGTAGGGGGTGTCACAAACGCGCTGGCCGAATGATCGTTTGGCGGAGAGCGACTTGACACCGCAATTGGAAGTCTGGACGGAGAAGCAGATCCAGAAGGAGAAGCAGATCTCATCATTCGGGGTACGGACGATGGCACAGAAACAGTACGACCAATAGTGGGTGGTGGGGTCATCATTGCCGCAGATGTGGGAGGGGTAGATATAGGCCACTTGCGTCCGAATGAGAAGGGGACATGGGTCTCCTCGTCCTCGTCCTCATCCTCGAAGGTAGCAACAAACTTTCGTTCAGGACTTACACGCTGCGGCGTTGACATCTGGTCTTCCTCTTCTTGCGCAAGTGCAGCAGTCTCGGTCACTTCGTCCTGCTCTTGTTTTTCATCGTCCACCTCTGGCCGGTATTCGTCATCGTCCATCGGGGGTGTAAAAGTGATCTTGATTCCCCCAATTTCCCCAAACATGTCGTCTTCATCTTCGGCTTCATCAACCCACGTCTCCTCATCATCTTCATCGCATTCATCTTCTTCAATGACAACCTCTAAGCTGCGAGACTCGTCCACAATTGTGCCAATGACGCTAGGTGGGAGTGAGAACGGCATTACCTCGTCGTCGTCGTTATAAGCCTGCAAGCCCTTAGCAAAGAGACCTTTACTATGCTCATAGGTATACGCGGAAGGTGACACCGGAGACCTTGAACCAGTGGAATCAGTCTCCGAATCCTCTAGGCAGCCAAAGAAACGATCAATTTCATCACGGCTAGATGCGGCATCGGATATCTGCAGCTGAACGGCCCGGGGAAAAGACCACGACGATAATGAGTTGGCTGGCTTGTGACTGAGAGCAGGCGCAGGCGCAGGTGCCGCAGCACGGGGGAATTTATAAGCAACCATGTTCTCTTGATTGTTCTCTAAAGGTGAGGGAGAGTTCGATGCTGACCGAGAACCGGGGGTCAAAGTGGATGGAGTGCTTGTACCAGAGCTCAAAGTAGACGAAAACAGTGAAGAGACCGGGGGGGAGACAGAAATGGCTGAGGGCACGGCAGCGTCCGACTGTAAGTGTACCACTGATCGGGGCACGCGAGGTTCGTACATCTCATCCTCAGAACCAAAGGATGATGAAGTGCCAGGAGAGTGGAAACTCAAGTCCGAATCTTCCTCGTCCTCGTATCCAGCAAGGCCGTTGTCCTCTTCTGAAATATAATCCTCGTCGTCAACATCCTCCTCCGGCATCTGAGGACCGTCTTCATCCTCATTCTCTTCTTGAACAGCCTTGAGCGAAAAGCCAAACTGGCTGTGGCCAGCATCCATAGAACCAAACTCAACGTCTGTAGAACTCGCTTGTGAGTCGAGTGAGGCGAATTGCAAACCACGCCTCCAAGTACTGTGCGCATGAACCGTATCAAACCGGGGCGTCGGAGTAGCCAACACATCGTCGACGACGACGTTTGCGGTCCTGAGAAGTTCAGCCTCTGTTTTGAGCTTCTCGCACTCCTTCTTTAGCCTCTCGTTCTCCTCATCTGATCTTCGCTTCCTCTCCTCGAGCCCGCGGACGAGCTCTTTCAAACGAGTTACTTCATTATCTTTCTCCTCTTCAACTCTCTTGACCTCACCCTTGACATGCTCAAGCTCTTTTTCCAGACCTCCCTTCTCAATTTCCAACAGCCCAACTCTCGAACGAGCAACCCAAGCTTCCCGGCGCTCACCCTCCACACGCTTTCCGAGTAGACCAATCTGCTTCTCCAAGTCTCCTACTCTCACCCGCCACCCATCCACATCTCTCTTCAATTCGTCTCTCTCCGCTTTCAAGTCCGCGACGAGCCGAAGCATCTCATCACTAGGCTCAGACACCGAAGTATCCTCAGAATCAGCCACAGATAATGTCGACGTCGGCCTGGAACCCCCGTACGACGAAACCGACTCCCTCCTCACGCTGAGTGCGCGTTCCAAATCCTGAATTCGGGAAAGTAGAGCATTGTGTGACTTAAATAAAAAATGTTGTTCGCTAGTACTCAATGGTCTATGCCGGCTGTAGGAGGTATTCCCAGATGGAAAAAAATCCTCGTCCGTGCCACCATTAACGCTGCTGCCTGCACCGGCGCTGGCATTGCTTCCATAGCTGTTGTGACTGGCGCCTGAGTACCGGCGCTCGGCAAACGTGGGCGTCATCTCAGGGGTGGGAAGACCGGCGAGATTGGTGGACGATCCGGATGTTCTGTAACAGATACTGCTGCGTCTCGCTATGACTTGAGGTTTCCCACTTTCATCAGCGGCACTGACGGCTGTAGCACCATGACTCTCAGAAGATATCTGTAAATTGAGAGCCGGACGCGCACGAGGATTCGGGGGAATTGGAGAAGGGGCATTGTTGGTGCCTAGAGTGAGAGATTGACATTTCATCACGTTGTTGTTAGTCGTGGGCATTTCATCATTTGGAACTAGAGAAAGGGACTTCAGTCCCGAACGGGGAGTAGGTGTCAATGATGGAGTTGGAAGCCCATGGTTGGTAGCAACGATAGAGGAACTAAGAGACAGAGGGCGCAAACTCAATGTCGCTGGTCGAGGACGAGAGGGGGTACCCTTTGAGAACGAAAGCTCAGAAGTGTTCGGAGTTGTCGGAGCTTCGCTAGCAACAGGTGAGGTAGTTTGTGGGATTGCGGAAACCTCTTGCAAAGATTTCTCCACATCCCATTCTTCCTCTTCTTCCTCTTCCACAAGGGTATGCAATTGATCTTTGGAGGAAGATGAGGGGCCAAGAAGCTTGAAGGAGTCGCGCTTGCTTCCCATCACAGTGTTGAGACCAGCTCCGTAGCCAGCAGCAGAGGCAGAAGGGAAGGAAGGCTTGGAAGCTGAACCTTCTTAAAAAAACGGGTGCCATGGAGAAAAACGAGACACTTACAGAATTCAAACAACTTTTTCTCCATTTCAAGAGAGGACAACTCAGGAATTTCGACCTTGGAGTAAGAGGAGAAATCCGGCTTCCCCTCGAGAGCCCAAAGCGCACGGCGACGAATAGAGTCTTTCTCGCCAAAGTTGAGGTTCTCCTCGGAAGATGAAGCGGGGATATCAGGAAGGGAGACGCCCATGA
>JH814832.1:248024-261734 GCA_000296255.1 Omphalotus olearius VT 653.13 | reverse complement strand
AGAGCGGCGTCGGTGATGAGAATTCCGCTTGGAAGTGAGAGAGGGCATTGAATTAGTCGTTGTCAAAGAGTCATGCGGGTTCGTGGGCTTGGTAGTAGAGTGCGACAGAGAAGATATGAAAGACGAGACTGATGCGTTTCTTGAGTGAGAGCGAGCATGCCTGTGCTTCAAAGGCATCGATTTGGACGGCGGCAAAGGCTTGCCTAGTTTGAAAGACTCGAACTAGAAAGCATATATGAGAATGATGGAAATGAATGAAAGTCCAGAATGAGATATACGAACACGGAGCTGTGCGGCAACCTCATCGTTTGTAGTATCAACGGTCTGCATGGTTATTTTTTTGTGTTTATCTCAAATTTGGGTCGGAAACAGAGGGAAAAGAAAGAGCGAAGTAACCTGACAAGGCGTGGACTGGATAAAAGAGAGGACTGGTCCTGCAAAAAGGACTGATGGAGGACCCAAGAGCAGCTGGTGGCGGTCACCGTCAAAGGGCAGCTAAGGCTGGCAGCCAAATTTGGACGGACAAATATCAACTACTCACGTGTGCTTGTCTTCACCTTCTATCGTATCATGGATACAATTTTTCTCCTTTGCGATATCCAAGTTCAATTCCGTTAGTATATAGTCTTTTTCTCCCTCTCTGATCGTTGATTTCACGTAAATCAGGCTCTGTTATACATGGATATGATCATGTTGTTGCCACCACTAACAAGATGCTCAAATTCGCCCAGGTTTACACTGCCCGATCAAGTCTTGTAGATGCATTCCTTAACCTTCGCTATACAGTTGCTCAGGATTCCAGTCCTGGTGACTACCCAGAATGTCAAGGGTGAGTTGCTTTTCCAACTCACTTGAGTGCATACAATGAAGATACCTGGGTAGCACTCGGTCCTACCGATCCAGCCCTGGACCTCACATCACTTGGAGATCTTGCTTATGCTCCGTTTGACAAGACTCAGTTTTCTATGATGACTACAGAAGTGACGGAGTTATTCCGCCGAAAGCTTGCGGAATGTCGTTCGCGGTCGCGGACAAAGGTGGTGCTGATGGGTATAGAAGTGAGATTAGCCTTGCAAATCTGACTACTCTTTCCTCTTATCTTCTGCTTATAGTCCCATGTATGCATGCTTCAAACTGTCCGGGACCTCGCGCACTTGAGACATCTAGATTTCGACCTTTATGTTATCGCCGATGCAACGTCCTCCTGCAACTCTTTCGAGGTTCCTATTGCATTTGAAGCGATGCGCTCGGCCGGCGCAACAGTAATCAGTAGCGAGAGCTTTGGTTTCCTAATGATGCGTGACGCAAAAGCTCCTGGATTCAAAGACTTTCTTCGCATCATCAAAGAGGAGAAGGATAACACAAAGGCAGCAGGGGAAATGTTGCTTTCCCACAAGACTGCAGAGAGCTCCCTGTCTACGAAGAGCTCTATGTGAACTAGAAGGATTTTGTTGATCAAAGTGTCAACGTTGGTTTGCGATGGTAGAATAAATTTTGTACGTTTATCCTTCCTCAAGTCTCGCAACAAGGATTTTGAGACTCTTCCTTTGAACCCTTTCAGCGAGGATTTGAATGGGTCAATTCTGTGCTGTCCCAGCAACCAAACAGCGCGAATCTCGGTCTGCAACTTCCGTCGCCCCTCCGCGACTCCGGAGTCTGTCCTTAACATGCTCTCGGAAATCCGTGAATACGCACGTGGAGGAGGGGTGGTGACGTACGTTGGGCGACTATAAACGGTGAATATATCCAGCTTCTTCAAGGTTTATTGATTCCAATATAGAGAGAACCTCTTCAGGAGACACGGATGCGGTCCCTGTCACTGTTAGATGTCTCGAGTCAATTTCGTGGCCCGAAGTACGATGAAGTCGCCTACATAGAATAGCAAGAGTCCTTACAATCCCCATACTTCAAACGACTTCTCTCGAGACCATGCCGAGATGTATCGCTTATCCGAACACTCGAAACCAGACAATTTACTCAAACTGGTGTAATGGGAAACGAACTTGGTATACTTTGAGCAGCAACTAGACAAATGGCAGTCATACTGGGCGTCTGAACATACGAACGTCTGCTGCCAAATTAAGGGGACTCAATGTCAGCCGACCATCAGATACTTCAGACATTTGCCTAATACTACTTCTATACATGTTGACACATTGTATATGAGTTCTGCGTGAAGAGTGATAGAATGTGCGAGATTTTAGTGCATACCTGTCAGTGAGTTGCCACAGCGCTAGCCGCGCACGGACGAATTTTATGATTGCTTTGACACGAGCGGCGACGTGGTCTTCCTTATATACATAACTTCTGCTCCTATTGTCATGGCTTTAGATGGCATTATTATCTTAGATAACACCGGGTCAGTCGCCAGATTGTTTCTTCAAGGCGTCGCACCTAACAAATCCTCAAAGACGTCCGATCATTCAATCTGGATTTCGGTCGAATAACACAGCCTATCCTCTTCTCCACATCGACGCCGTCAACAGCGCGCTGGAGAAATCTTCTCGTCCCGGAGACGTTGATCCAGTAATATACGTGCCTTCTCACAACATACCGAGCGCGTGCTGCCATGTCGTGTGCGGAGATATGAGATTTTTGTGTCCCATTAGCGGAGATGGTGTGTAGAACTGGTTTGTAATTGTGGCTTTTTCACTAATAGGTTCGATGAAGTCGATCCTTTATTCGCATTCTCATTTCTGCAAACATTCATCGACATACTACAAGAATACCTTGGAACAGTGACCGCTGCTAATCTGAAAGACAACTTCGATATTGTGTACCAGGTCCGTGGATCTCTGTTGTTGTGCAACGAGAATCTTGATTGTATTCATGTAGCTCTTCGAAGAAACTCTGGATGCCGGAGGACACCCTCTTACAACCTACTCTAACGCTCTCCGTGATATTGTCATCCCCCCTTCTCTTCTCAACAAACTCCTCAGTGTCACTGGAACCAATTTCAATTCCACAATCAACTCAGGGTTTGGCGCTGGTGCTGCTGTTGGTCCGTTCTCATCTCCAATCCCTTGGAGAAAGACCGGTGTGAGATACAACAATAATGAAGTTTACTTCGATATGGTAGAAGAACTCAAGGCTGTCGTGAATAAGTGTGAACTCTCCTCTGTTCAAATATGACTCTTCGCAAATTGACGCTTGCGTAGAAACGGCACCACGGTGACAAGTAGCGTACGAGGGCGGATAGAGGCCAATGCAAAGTTATCAGGTGTCGTTGTTTCCTGTATCATCTATCTCAATGTTGACTCTAGTGAAGGGACGCCTGACTGCTTTATGACATTCAAGAACCCTCAAGTTCTGTCGGACTGTGCCTTCCATCCTTGTGTTCGGTAGTATTCATCGTTAAGTTTGGCTTCTTGTCAATCGCTCATTCCCTGTAGTTTGCAGCGCTGGAATCGCGAGAAAGCTTTGTCTTTCGTTCCTCCGGACGGAAGGTTCATTTTGGTAGACTACTCCTATAGTCCAAGCTCGGCTCCTCCTCAAGCAGGTATCACACCTGCTTTATCCGCCAGAAATCACGTTGCTATTCCGTTCGCAATGAAAGCGAATGTTGAGCTTGAAGAATCTGGAGGATCCTTCGACCTTGTGCTGACGTCTCGATACTCAACGCATGCACTTGAGAACGTCATTGCCGAGATGCACTTGGGCGAAAGCGCGGGTGGCATACAATGTAACGTATCGCGTGGGTCTGGGGGCGGGGGTTTTATCAATTCTGGCGGGAGGAGTCTCGATTCGGGAGGGTCTGCAGCGAGTGGAGCTTCTTGGAGCTTTGATTCGGGAAGAAAGGTACGCTATTGACACCAGACGCTAGGCCCTCCACTAAAGTGTATTCCCTTGTATCTAGATCTTAAAGTGGGAAATCCCTATCGTTTCTCCCTCCTCTAGTTGGTCTTTACACGCGTCTTTCACGTCATCTCAAGCGGTACCAAGGCCATCGCATACTATACGTGTTCGCTACGAGATCTCGTCACACACATACTCCGCCTTGAAGCTAGATCAGTTGAAAGTGGCGACTGCTAAAGAGAGCTATAAACCCTACAAAGGTGTACGGGGACGATCGTCAGGCGACGTTGAATGGAGATGGTAGATATACAGGTATTTTGTTGCAATGGCGTGGACATAATATACAACATTCAGGGCTCACTAGAGGAATGCTAATGATAAGAAGTTTCTACAAATCAGAGTGGATACAGAAAATGGGATTTCTGCATATTCCTGTTCATGTATGTTCCAACATGTCGGACACCTTTTACCAAAGGACCCCGCAGAGCCTCCGGGAGACTCTTGGGCACTATCCGTTGATAACAACTGCTCCGGACAGATTGTAATAAATCTCTATTTCCGTAGCATATCCATTCTGGTACGGCTTCACTCCCTTTGACGAACTCGCAATATTCGTGAGCAATCTCGTACACCAACTCCTTTCGCGTCAGGATGTCCCTGCCGACCGCACGTACTGGGATATGCGCCAACCACGGGTAATGTAAATAACTTGGCCGTTGCAATACGACAGTGTCATTGACGCGAAATCCAAGTCGTACTTGCCACTAGCTCAAAAAGCACAAAACTCCTGACTTGCTTGTGCTTCTATTATTCAGGTGCATCTTCGCGATGTTCATTGTTTCTACGCATGCCGACAGAAAGATACCGTGATGATATTTTATATTGCCGTGTTCTCTGCCCTCTGGAAGACGACAGGCTTGCCCTGGCCACACCGAGGCTTTTTTCCAACGCAGCCCAGATCTACTGCCCAAGCGAAAACGACATATTGGGGAAAGGGCACGAACTTCTCCGTGCCGTTTGCTCTGACCTGCCCGAGCAGTCTCTCTAGTTTTTTTTTTCCCGTGGCGTTTCCAACTCGCAGGCTTCGTGTACAGAACACTTGCTAGGTTTCAGCAGTCTATGGGGTTTATGAAACTACCTTCATCATAGTGCCGATTGTTAGCGTATATTGCATACAGACATGTGGCGGCTTAGTTACTATTTGACCTCTAAATTCTCGTGGTGGTTGAGTTCTGAACTCTGGTAATTTCAAGTTTGTCATGGTAGTAAGAAAACAATATTGATGAAAGCATTTCACCCATAGTTGGCGAACATCAACCTCTCAATCCCGCTTTGACCTCGGACATTGCCACACAATCACTTGTCAGTAATCACTCAAAAGAATCAAACACACAAAGAAGTATTGTCTGTACGGAAAGAACAAGGTAAATATCAAAAGTACGACTCATTCAAAAAAACTGATGGCGAACGCAAACGATAACTACGGCAGTTGAGACGCAAAGAGTGAAGTTACACGCTACAACCGCCTGTCGTCATATCCTCTCCCAATCAAATAGTCAGTCAAAGGACTCACCAGATGATCCTCTCTGCCGATCTCGCCAGAGGGACAACATTCATGACTTCACTTTGGATGTCAATCTCCCAAGTGTCCCAGTAGCTGGAGAAATCATCATGGAATAAGATTGAAACAGAATGAAGAGCACGGAGAGACTCCGCTAATTTCCTGGCAACTTTGTTCTCTAGGAATGCATGGAATTCTCGATACCGTCTTGCATTTGGCTCACGCCAACTGGTGTATCTGGGACGTTCAGGAAAGTCCAGATTCAACCGTAGGCGTTGAAGAACTGGGAGCCGCACAAAGGTTTCCAGCATCGATGGCTAGTAACACACAAAATCACCATAAAGACTGGATAATCAAAGGTTAACTACAAACCAGAGGATCAAATTCCTGGTTCTTGGTCGCCAATGGGCGGTATCGATGTATCTCGAGCGTTCTCAGTGCTGGAAGTGAGATGGATAGTTGAGAAAGCATCGGCAAATCTGCTTCGTCAACACAGTAAGAAATTGCGAGTGAAAGTAAATTGGGAAGATGCATCAGACATAGGATGTCCAGCATCTTACTACTAGTCGGGACTTCTGATTCGACTTCAGGCCAGCGCACTCCCAGAATTCCTGGAAGCGGATACGATGTTAAATTCAGCGACGTGAGACTGTCAGGAATAGATTTGAAAATCAAATCATTAGCGCAAGGGCTAGAGATAGTCAGAGAGTACAAGTCAGGCAAAGAGTAGCTGCCGGCGGTTGGCACCCGCGGGCAGATACAATGCTTTGCATGGGTATCGTCATTGTTCCATCTCTTGGAACGGTTTTCGACGATTTGAAACCGAGCATTTCGCACCCTCGGTGCTGAGCGGAATATCTCCACCCACTCACTAGTGGGCCGTGAAGGAGCATGGCCTTTAATCACAAACTCTCGAAGGTTCGGATAAGAAAGCTGAGCCAAAGGGGGTGCAAGTTCGGCAGGGAGTTCTAGAACTTCCAGTGAGCTGCTAACCAAACTGATTAGAGCTATGAGATTTGCCGTTTCTACTGGCCCTTGTACCGTATCTCGTCGTCCGTACACCTCGGAGTTCAGAGGGAAACAGTCAACAAACGGCACACGATAGATGAACTTTTGAAAACTCTTCGAGGCTAGATAGATAGAGCCTTCTGGGAGAATTTCAACGGGCCTGCGCCAAGGAGAATTACAAATCTCGAGTGATTGTAGTGCTGGCGCGGCAAAGACAGCTCGAAGCAGGTCAAGCCAGGGACCACACTCCAAAGAGTTTACGAAACGAAAAGTACGAAGCACCGACATCCGCGGAAACACCATTGCAAGCTTGCCCGACAAACTTGTCAGTGCGTCTCCGTCTGACAAGTCTCCCATTGTGCTCATGTCGAGCTCAAAGGTCCTGTTATTCCATCAGTATTCGTTTGTAGGCGTATAATACACGTACGTGACATGGCCACATAATGATCGAGGTAATACCTCTTTCTGCTTCGCGAGCAGTATACTCCACGAACGTTTGAAGGTACGAAAGATAATCGGCAAGCAGATTTGTCGAAGAGAATGAGAAGTAAGCGACAAAGAGCGTAAATCCCTCAGGAACTGATGTCTCGGCGTAGAGGACTTGATAGTATCTAAAATCAAGAAGACGATATCCTCTCCAGTGTCTTCAAAGCCTGCCATTATGTTCTCTCTTCACGGTTGCAAAACGTCGCTCTAGGGAAACACGAGAATGCCTCATGGTCGACCCCACAGTTCGCCTAATCCACAACACCAACAAGCAAGATGACTTACACCCTTTTGGCAGCATCAAAAGGCACCTGAGAGAGGAGCGGCGAAAGAGTGGCAACTTTGAATAGAAATGACGCTCCCTGTGAGGGAACATTGAATGAGCAGATATATGATTGTACACGATGATATAGGATGAGATGGTAGAAGTAACGATGTCAAAACCCTGAGATTCCCATGACTGCACTCATCTGGGACCAGTTCTAATAATACCCGCATTCACCAGTTTTTGGATTTTACTCCTCACAACAGGGTTTTTCATGTGATCTTGAAGAGCTTGGGGATTGCTCTGGGCTTGCTGTAATATTTGTTGCATGACGGGATCGTTCATAATGCCCTGGTCCGGCACGGATCAGTTACACTAGAAGACAAGCAAATGATCATTGTACATACCGCTACCTCAGGATCCCGCATGGCTCTTTCAAGAGTCTGTTCTTGACTCTCCTCACCCCGCTGTTCAAGGAGAGCCATCTGTATCTTGTAGTCGAGCTGCTTGATTTCGCTTGCATTCTTGTTACCCTCGTCGTGAAGCTCAGCATCTTGGACAGCTTCAATCGCCTTTGTATATTCACGCATCGAGAACAAGACATTTGCTTTTCGTATGTAGGCTTTGACTAGTTTCAGAAAAAAACAACTGTCAATGAATATCCAGGACGACACAAGCAATGAACACATACCAAAGACAGGATCAACTTCAATAGCCTTGTTCACATCCTTCAAAGCCTCAGGCAGAGCAACCAACTTGGTGTATGCAGCAGCACGATTGTTGTATCCTCGTGCATCTGCAGGATCACGCTTGATAGCTTCAGTATAAGACTTCACAGCGGCAGCGAAATCTCCAGCTTTGAATTGCGCATTACCCTCCTCACGAGCAACTGCGCTCTTTTCCGGGTCGATGTAAGCCTGCTTGTCTGCTTCAGCTTTGACGCGCTCGGCTTCACGTAGCTTGTTCAAGATATCCGGTGTCCGATGCTCTGTGAGCGACTTCTCATAGTACTTGATCGCGGAAGCAGAGTCGCCTTTCTTCTGATACGCAGAGCCTACACGACCATAAGCCTTCGCAATCAGTTTGTAATCTGCTCGCATCTATAATCCAACGTCAATTATTGAGCATCGCAACATCACTTGTTGACCTACCGAACGACCTTCCTCGACAGCCTTTTCACAGGTCTCAATGGCTTTATCATATTCTTCTTGCTCAAAGTAAACAGCTGAAAAAAGATTGTTAAAATGTTTCCCTTGGCCTCTGAAACAAGAAATGCGTACCACCGAGATTGGTCAGGTATGTAATGTCTTTCGGCCAAACATCCCAAGCCTGCTGGAAGCATTTACCGGCTTCTTCAAACTCCCTCTTCTTGTATGCTTCGCTACCTGCCTTCTTCAGAGCATCGGCTTCCTTTTTTGCTTTAGCTTCATCTTCATCCGCTTCTTCCATTTCGACATCTTCTGTTTGTGCAGGCTCTGCAGGTTTAGACGTAGAAGGTTTAGGTGGTGGTGGTGAAGCATGAGAAGGAGAAGGTTGGGAAGTAAATGCGGAGGGACCAGCGTCGTCTTTGGAGAGACCGGGAGGGAACTCATCTGATCCTTCCGGACGTGAAAACCCTTGCATATCAATGCCCATTAGAACTCCGAGAACATCAATCATTCGGGGATCCTGGAGCGCATTTGACCTAGATCGAGCATTCTTAGAAACGGCGCCAAAGGATTGAGAGGCGGACTCACCCATCAAGCATCCTCGGGTTTTGCTGCATCATTTGAAGCTACAAGACGGTCAGACTGTATAAGACACTTGGGTGAGGAATTTCTACCTTTTGCACAAAACTGGGATCAGCTAAATGCTTAGATGTGCGAGGGTTCGATGCCAATTTTCCGATGAGATTTGGGTCTGAAAACATTTTGCCAAATGGGCTATCTCCGCCTGCATTATCCATGGCTAAAGATTCGCAATAGAGGAATTAATGGTGTTCAAAAGGTTTAAATAGCGGAATACCTTTTGCATCTTTTACTTCCTGCAGTCCCTTCCTCAGCGGGGCACTGTCCTCAATTTTCAACCCATCTTCATACGCTGAGATGGCTTCATCGTATGACCGTGAGCCATGCAAAGCTGCACCTTTGCGTGCATAACCCTTCGACCAATTAGGATTGACCGCAATACACTGTCAATAGTATTGAGTTATGGGGCATACAGATATTCAATTATTGGCGAATGTCGCACCTGCTCTGCATCCTTCAATGCGGCGGCCCAATCCTTTTTGCCTGAATACGCAGCACTTCGATTTGAGTACAGGACGTGATTCTTTGAATCGATAGCGATTGCTTGAGTGAAAAGATCGATAGCCTTGTCCCAATCTTTCGCAGCAAAAGCCTTGTTGCCCTGATCTTTGAGAGCGTTGGCCTGCGAAAAGATCAAACTTCACTGATCAGTCTGATAGAAAGCTAGAGCAGTACGCACGTCAGCCATTGTAACTGAGAAATAGAATTGTGGGGTGAATGTTACTTGTATCAGTAAGAGGATATTCGAAAAGTTATACGGCGCCGCGTCCTTCTAGAATGTACCACCACATTCTTCTACCGATTCGATCACGTTCTCTACTCTCGAGGTTGCCCTCGAATCGTCGATTCAGGTCTGGCCTGACGAAATATAAGAATTGATTGCTCAAGCGGTCTTTCTACCAGATTTCTTTACAGTGACGGCCTCAAAGAACACATAGATCGCTGGAGTCTCTCGCTGCGCAAGCTCAAGGAGCCCTTGCTGACTTTCTCGTCCTGCCCATTGCGTTCCAATTAACTCATGCATGCAGACTCGCTGTTTAGTCAGTACTTTATCTCTGTCTCATAGACCGCCGACTCGAGGATTCTGGGTTTCACTCAAGCTGAAGCTCTTGCTCCCCGCTGTCAAGACAAAACAACGCACACCCGTCACGGTGCATGTTTCTTTTACACTCTTTGACGTTGCTGTCAATTATCTGAGGATTGAACCAAAATGGACATTCTCTTTCTGGTCTTTCGAGTTCGCGGCTGAAGAAGTTCTATACTAGTCGGATTCAGGGTTCTAGCAAAAGGTGCGTCAATTCTTCGTCAAGCATCCAAATTCACTCATGACTTGCATATCCAGGCCTATCCAGCATCGATCAAATAGATAGAGCTAATCATGATGCCATCGTCTAAGTTGCCTCAACTGAGTCAGTTACGCTGTCAGCACTCAAAAGTAACTTCAGTTCACTGCATTATGTACTGCTCAGGCGTACGAAATGCTCTTGGTGCGTTTTCACTTTCACTCAAAGAGGTCCTGCAACATCGTAGTAACATGTCAACTGCAGCTGTTGCTCGGTGTCCGTTCTTCGTTGGTGGTTTCATAGTTTATCATAACGTTGCACGAGAGTCATGCACAAGCCATTTTTGCTGTCATACTTTTATTCCAACTTCAAGCCTGTCAAATCTCATGGTGCCGATTGTACCGTGCAATATACCGTCCAGTTACGCTCATCCTTGTATCGTTCAGCACTTGGAACAAGGTGCTGCCAGTCTCAAGTCCCTCTGATAATCTCGTAGCTTCCGGAGATCTCCTTGTTCAAGTCCACCGTTTCGCCAGCGGAATTCATCAATGTTCATATGACAATCTATAGACTTTTGAATCATGTACTCACGATCAAATCTCTCTTTCTCTTTCTCGCAGACGAGTAAACGCCGAGACACCAACGGCACACGTGATCTTTTCTTCTTCCTCTAGAAACTTCATTGAGCTTTGATGATGGTAGTACCGTACGCTACGCTAACACTGATTCATTTTTCTACATCAGTTACCGGCGTCAAGCGATTGCGGTTGTGCCTTTCTATACCTCCCATGAACTTCGCCGTCTATATTATAGTTTGATGTGTACAGTGCAGAGAGTTGAGTACTGGGTACATGTGAGGTTGGCTCGCAACAGCCTCAGGAAAGCAAAGTTCAGTGTCAAAGCGTACTCTCAGAACGACACGACTATTTTCCCACGGGATCAGTTGAACAAAAGCCACGACTCCCATGAAGCGATCAAGCTGCCATGGTAAGTACTACTAGTCCTACCTTTGAAATTTAAAATCGAATGCTTTACAGTCTAAAGTCCAGAGATGACCACACCAAAATTCAATGGTCGGGCAAGATCGAGCCGGAACTGATAGGCAGGGAATATTAAAGAGGGGTTGCTTCCTCACTTGCAGTTTGTGCTACAACGACTCGGGCGTGAATGCTCCTGTAGACTCTCCGCTCGGGCCCCATAGCTCAATTATCTACTCTCACATTTAATCTCGCCAGTGATCTTGCTCCATCCCTGCGGAATCTCGATTTTACGCGCGGTCAAAACGAAATCGAGCAATCTCGGCAATAGACGAGGTGAAAAATCTGCAGACGCTAGCCATTGTTCAATCCGTCGCAAATCAATCTCAAGCTTAAGTTCGATATCTCCTATTCATTATAAAGTCCGTAAGTCGGCCTATCCTCGTTATTTGATACTTCTAGTCTCAGACGACAATTGTCATGATTTTTTGTTAGTCGGTTGGCCTTCAAGGTGCTAGAACATGGGTACAGAACAGCTTCGTTTGCTTGGAAACCTTGCACAGATCGAACACGACTTTCAAGCAAAGCAGGCCGTATTTAAATTTGCATAGTAACCAAAGGAATTGTCCTATTTTCTTCCTAGAAAGCTGGAATTTCTTTTGATCCTTTACGTTTCGCGGGCCGAGCAGGCTACACCAACGTCGCCAAAGATTGGTTACTGATTGAAGCGTGACGATAATCGTACGGACGACGATTGGTCCACAGAAGCAAATTCTTTTTGTGCTGAAAGTAGATGAGAATAAATCGAACTTCCATGACGGAAAATCATGAACTTACGACGTCAATGTCATCGTGGTTCAAGTTGTATACATTCAGAAGGTGTCCTGTGATCAAAAATCAATGCATTGGCCTCTGACGGTTTGCCTGTGCCGTTGTACCATGGCCCGATACAGTCGGGCAGCTATAAATTGCACATTCGCACCGAGCTCAAGGACAAGGCCTAAGGTCTGCGGCCATGGACGAGCAATTGAGTTGAACTCGTGATCCAGGGCGGGATAGCACACAGACGGAACAATGACAAAGTATTTGATGTTTTAATTAAAATGGCATACAACATGGGTCCACAGGCTCGTATCACGGACGCAATTTCGAAGGTGACTCTGGTATAAAAGGTCCGTGTCCATGATGTCCTCTCCCAGTACGCCACTCACCTGTCAAAACGGCTCTTCGCGCACTGTCTCCGTTATTGGGTAAAAGACAACGTTCAGCGGACATAAGGAATGAATGTGTTGCAATGTAAGGTTAGTGGATTGAGACGAGGCAATGCCAGCGATGCATACCTTACTACGCTTTCGATTTACAGTCTCAAGCTGCTTCTGGAACGAGCATTGTAAGGGTCTGGCTTGCACGCGAGCGGGACCTGAGTAGATGGACCCACAAATTTGCGTCGTGATACCAGTGGATGGATGCTGCTCCCGTACATACGACAAGTCAGCTTCGGAAGCGTCTCGGATGATTAGAGCGAGAAATTGTTATCAGTCTAGAGTACGAGTTCTTGTGCCGGCTAGGCATCGAGGGCTTCTCTGGTGGCAACATGTCAGGCAGGCAGAGGTTGTCTGGTAAGTGTATGAATTGAATAAAATTCAATACATCGCATCACACCGAAGTGAAAGCCGCAGGTTGATTGTGGAATACCATCAAGAAGATAGAGCCCAATTCGAGCCAGTAGCTTGTTGAACATTAACAAATGATGCTTGAACGAAGAGAAAACGTACCGCAAAGATGTATGCTTTGTATAAATAGGACTCGGACTTTTCAAACATCTGAAAGCTTAACGAAGTCTGTCTGATGGTGCGCCACAAATCCAAGCGTAAATCGAGTGAAAGGATTCCATAATGCATGCCAATGTTATGCAACGGCGGACTGACATAGGCTCTTATGAGCTTCCTGATAGTGAACAGGAAAGAATTCAACATACAACGCAGGTGCCGTTAGAAATCAGCTTACATACAGGTTCCCTTCCGCGCAATCCACCAATCGTTCGTTCATTTGGTAAGTAATGACAACTCGAGTACGTTATACTGAGTTATCTTCGCCAGGCGCTCCGACCCGACTCGTGTAGAGAACCAGCATTTTGGGGCCAGCCCCTCCCAAGAAACGCTAGAAGCTAAGAGAGGAAACCCATTCGATTCTTTCTCGACTTTCTGCAAGTACCGGTAGGTGGCAGATCATGTAAGGCGCACAGGCATCTGACAATGATCAAGATCCATGCCATGTGTGCGAATCTGAGCATGTTATTTCTCCTGCATTCAAGGTAAATGTTTAAACGTCTGGACCGGGATTTTGGGTATCATTTGAAGTGTTGCTGCTAATTCGAACTGATGAAGAAAAGGCTGTCGGATGCGATTAAACTCGAAGCATATGGTGCCGTCAGTATGTTGGTATTCGATTCCACTAGCGGCAGACGATATACTGTAGAGGCTGGGTTGCAAGGACTCGGCGAGAGATTGATGTCACTGCAAGTAGATGAGGATCATTGTCGATGACA
>JH814832.1:231404-247976 GCA_000296255.1 Omphalotus olearius VT 653.13 | reverse complement strand
GGAGGCTGAGATAATGAACTTTTGTACGAAAGATTCGATCCGGCTCATGGCGCAACTCAACTATGTAATCCGATGGAACTGCGCGCGCATTAAAAACTGTGTTCTTGCTCATATCATCGTAATGAAATGGCCAGTGCATCGGGGCTGAAGGAACTAAATGAGAACTAGAAGCGGGTAAAGGGTGGTGCCTCGAGGAAAGAGGCAAGTAAGCTGAATACGTGAACCTTTGACTGTTGGACCTGTCAGCTTCAGTCCTGTATGAATTGGCCGCCAAAGTGTACAAAATCATGTGTTTGTTGCCGTTGGATTGTAACCTATTGCAACATGAGCACAGATCAAGAATGTCAAGGGTAGATCTTGGAAAATAAACCAATCTCCATCTGTCTCTGGGGAATTCGGCTTTATCGGCAGTTAGTGCAGTGGGTAGCGCAGTGGACTGCAACGGCGCTCGTAGACTGAGCAGAGGTGCAGGCAGAGGGCTAGGACAAAGACATGTAAGGAAATGAAGACACAGAAGAGAAATGAGAGATGAAGGAGGATCTGAAAGGGAAAAGAGAAAGAAGAAAGGAATAGACAGGATAGAAGGCTGATGGTGGTATGAGTGGTAGCCATATTGAGAAAGGGGAAAGGACGAAAAAATTATTATATAGATTTATTATCCTCAACTTGTCATCCCGGTTTCGCTCCTTTTCCCTCTTCCCCGCATTTCCTCCCCACACATCGCCTATTCCTCTTCCTCATCGTCTTGAACGATGCCAGACGACCTTTCTCCACAGTCCTCCGCAGCCGCTCCCGTTCCTCGGCCCAAGCCTCCTCGGCCCCAGCCTACTGGTACCGTCCGCGGACGGTCTTCGCCTGCACCAAGTGCGTCGGCCGACCCTTCTTCAACAGCCGACTCTCGCCCTCAAAAACGCGCTAGAAAGGCTATTAATTGCGAACCATGTAGGAATAGCAAGCTAAAGTGCGACAGGTAGGTACTTTCGTTCCAGGCTGCTTCCATCCGTCTCACCATCTCCTGAGAAATCGCCCATGCTCGTCTTGTGTTCTTCGTGGTAAGTTGCTGTCTTGTCTTAAATGTACGGGATCCAGTCTTCGGAAGTCACTTAATTACACTTTAAAGGGACGTCTGCTATGTGTTATCAGGATTCTCGTGGTCCTGAAGGGAGCGACGGACACGTCCGCGGAGATGAACCCCAGTGCGTATTCTTTATATTCGAGCTAGGTTCTGTTCGACTTCCTGTCTTCTCACTGACGTTTCGTCCTCCAGCTACAATCGCATTGACCCGACTGCTGAAATCGCCCGTCTCAGACATTCCATCAACCTTATTGAAGCCTACGTCTTCCGTGACCAGCGTGGGGCTACTTCTCAGCCCCCATCCATGAACAATCATCGACGTACGAACGATGCTATCGTACCGAAGAAAGAGCCTGTCGAGATGGACGTTCACGAGAAATCTTCCAGCAATGGAACTGGGTCAGCGCCGGGTATGCTAGGTAGTCAGGTGCAGGGAGGATTATATGCTGGTCCGACAAGCGCTGCGCTTCACCTTCTTTCGGTGCGTCTCGAGCCTCGCATGTTTCTCGTTATCTGACAATGGTAATAGAACGAGGCCACGAGGGGTTCCGATGATGGTTCTTCGTCTCGTCAAGCATCACAAGAGCGGACTTTACATCCCAATGCCTCCAATCCCGACGATCCAACCTCGACTGACTTTCCAGCTATGACTCCGGAATACGACCGCGATCTCATTGCGCATCTCCCCTCTCTCGACGTTATAGATGGGCTAATTACGTATTATTTCGAATACTGCAACTGGATATACCGTCACGTTCACCAGAATTCGTTTACTCACAACTGGGACCGCTTCAAAAGCGGCGGCTCCTCCGACAGATTAATTCTGTCAACTGCTTGTGCCATCATGTCTATCGCAACACACTACCTTCCAACTCAACACCCTCTCCTTGAGCAGTTTTCCGAAACACATGAGCAACTCGGACAAAAGTTTTTCGAAGTGTCCACTCTGGCCCTTCAACGAAGGCAACAAGAAAACAAAGGCTACAATCTAGACCTTGTCGAACTGCTCTTAATACGAAGTCACTATCTAGTGCAATTAAAAAATGATTCAGAGGAGATTTGGCACATAAGGGGAGAGTTAATAACGATTGGCACGGCAATGGGTTTGCATCGGGATCCAGGCAGGTGGAGAATGCATAGAGATGTGGCAGAACGGCGGAGATGGGCATGGTGGCATATAGTGCTTCTAGAGCGGTTGGTTTTTTTTTACCAAGCTAATATGTTCCATCACAACTAATCTTACCTTCTAGCTGGCAAGCCTTCATGTTTGGCCGACCCCTTACGATTGCTTCACATCACTTCGACACACAGCTTCCTTCCTATTGTGATCCCGCAATTGATAAAACAGGCCGCTTGTACCTTCCAAACATTGCGCTGTTCCGTCTTGCCTTCATCCTCGGCGACATTATGGATGACGCTGTCTCCGTACGACCGGTACCATACGAGTCTGTCCAGGCTAATGACCGTGCCCTGACTCAATGGATGGACAACCTCCCTTCCGAGCTTGACTTGGATGAGTACCGTGTTGCTCGAAACTTGGCAAGCTCGAATGCGAATCTGCGTCGGTTGGGAGTACAGAGTGTGATCATCCGGACGAGTTACTACCACATCCGTTTCACATTGCATAGACCCTATGTCAGCGCTGGCTCTCATTCCGGTTCCAGTTCCAGCTCCAATTCTAAAAACGATAGCAGAACCGCGCACAGCCTTGAAATTGCGGTCAGCGCAGCGGACAAGCTAATTACCATGGTAGGGCAATCGCGTCCTGATTTCTTGGCGAACTCGTCGTTAGCGGTTCCAGGTCATATGAGTTGGGGGCCGTTTCACTGCTTCTCTGCGGCTATGTTCTTCTCGTTCCAACTTATCGCTAATCCTGACCAGCCTGGAGCGTCTCTCTTTCGTGCATCTATCGATAAAGCAATACAAACGCTAGAGCAGTGTCGAGGAATTCCCGTCGCAGATAAAGCGTATGACATACTTTTTGCTCTTGCACCGTTGTACAATGTGGGCTTCCACCTACAAAGCAAGGAGCAGAGAGAAAAGGAGAAGCTAAGAGTACTAGGTGTTGTGAGGAAGCTGGCGTTCCCGTATCATGACTCGCATGACCCCAGGAGATTGTCAGACAATAGTCCAGCTGCGAGTGGTGGAAGTAGCGGGCGAGGGATAGGCCTAGGTGGAGCAGTCAGCTCACCTGCGGGCTCGAGCTCTGTCTCACCTCCCTCGACGGTGGTGGGGGCATTACCGCCTGGACACCACTCCATGGGTGCACACGGGACTGACGCCAATATACAGGCACATGGAGGTTACGAATCTTCACTACAGACGCACGCAATGTCAAGCATGAGAACTTCGCCATCTGTGTATACACATAATGGCGGCGGCTCTGGACAGATAGCTTCGAGCGGCGCTACCGCCCCGTCTCCACACTCTCAGCAACAGATGTCCCCTTCAGTAATGTCACACCCTCAATCAGTCGCGACTGTGCCCCCGAACAACTCATCCTCGTCGTCGTATCAGTCTCAGCAATTTGGACCTCCGCAGCAGCAAATGTATGGAGATTCGGGGAGATTCGGGCAGTATGTTCACCCGGTGGATGAATCGTCAATGTGGGGCGCGGCCATCGGTTTTGATCAAGGAGAGTGGTCTCATTTCTTGATGGGTTCAAGCCCCCACCGTCTGGCTCGGGAGCGGTAGCTCAGCGCCTACAAAGGGTATCCAGATGTTTAAGACTAGCTCTGACGCAACCCTAGTGTATCTTTACCTGCCATTGTTTGATGTACGCAATTACCATCTAGATCTGCTCACAATCATCATCTTTCTCTTACAATCCATCCTTTCGTCTGCGTTCATGTTCATATCCTACTCGGGGCTTGCCGTTATCCATTTATAGCATTCTTGTTACTTTTACTGGTATTTCTGTCCGATCCTCTGGGATATTGTATGTTGTATATTCCACCTGTTTGTTTTGCGTTTTGCGTTCGATTGATGTAAGCTTAGGCACATACACTACTTCTCTCTCCTTCTGGTCTGTTTTGTTGTAGCCCTACACCCTGTACATAGTACCCTTTCACTGCACCCAGGAAACTTGAAACAGACTCATCATCAAACATTTTATGGGACCTCAGAAGAATGTGGTGGCCCGTTGCATGCAGAAGTAATATTAGCACAAGAAATATAGAGGCAGCATCGTACAAAGAACGCAGCGGAGACAATAAAAATAGAAGGTTTACTAGACATCAGTTGCTGAAGCTGCTCAGTTTTTGCATCCGCTTCACACGATTAGTGATCTCCATTCGCAGTTCCGACAGTCGTGCGGGAGAAGGCTCTTGAGCCATGGCAGCAGCGAGCACTTGATCGATGAGCGTGTAGGGCAGCCATGTCGAGGCCGCGTTTTTGGGCGAGTCACGGGCGAGTTTTGCGTCAGCCTGAGAAAATGAATCAGTGAGAAAATGACAGGGCTTTTAGCATCGGCTGCCCTCATTCAAGGCTCACCTTGCGAGTCAGTGTCAATATGTGGTCAATAGCATGGTCTAAATTTCCGAAGCGTAGACTGGTACGAATCAGGTATTCATGATGATGCTCCTTCAACTTGCGGTTAGAATGAGCGGTTCAGACAAAGCGGTTTCACATACTTCGAGGACTTGAACAAGCCAAGGAGGCGGGGGAGATGTTTGGAAGTTCAAGATGGTCTCAAGCGCAATTTTTGTATACCTATGATCTGTTTCCGGACTATCATGACGTCCAAGAGATTGCCGCAAGTATCGCCAACCTCTGTCGGCAGGAGTTCCAGGCCACGTTGATACCTTGTCTGTGAGGAGCCAGTCAGAGGTGTCTTGCTGCCTGTAAATGACATTAACGGAGACATTTCGCATGAAAGAGTTCACATACACTACAGTATTCGGATCTTGCGAAAGCCGTAGACATTGTGCTGTGAGGTGTGCAAAGAGGTCAGTCATATCGACATCGAGGCTCCGAGCGGTGGCCATCGCTGAATCGAAGCGATGAGATTGTGCTAATCTCAACACGATGGATGATGGAGGTAACAAGAAATCTGCAAAAAGATTTTTAGCACGGAACTCGAGGTAGCAGAATCTCAAACCCCTACCATTTGAAGAAAGTAATGAAGGGTCTTTCCGGACTAGATCGAGCTGTGCCGAAAGAAGAGTATATTCATACTGAATGTCAGACAGCTGGACTATTTCATTATGGTATCTCCCTGGGGAGAACTTCGAGTCTGGTATGTGCCTTGCAAGTTTCTGTCGTTTCCGAGGCTAAAATTACTTAGCTCATTGCAAAAGCGGCTAGTTATTGCTACCAACCTCATGTTCTGAGTCGACTGATCCAGGCAAAATGAACCAGAGATTCTTTGTGTCTGCCAGAGAAAGGGCATTCATTGAGATCATATATGCCTCAAGCTCTTCCTTTGCCAAAGATGGTTCGAGTGCAGCGCTATTGGCAATCAGGGAATGAAGCTTCCGCGCACGCTGATACATGGTCAAGGCAGCTATGAGTCCAGATTAATAGGCGGCCAAAATTGAGCAATAAGGATATACCATTACGATAATCTCCTCGAAGAAGATACCATGAATATAGTATTCGTGAATACTTTGGGCGCGCGCGAGGATCGATATTGCGTGCTTTGAAAGACAACGCGTCCTCAACTTCGTCAGAAAACCCCGCGAAATTGAACGACATCAACTGATTGATACAATTACTCTCACACATTCGATAGACTAGTTGACTTATAGTGTCGCGTTTTCTAGAGACAGCTCAGCATAGACAGGGTAGATAAGAACACCTTGAAACACTTACTGTGTGTCGGACGGTGTAGATAGCCATGCAGCGTAAGCATCATCGTATAAGCCTAGATCCGTATAGCCTCGCACAATGGTGTGCCATAGAGATGATGTCTCAACGCCTGCAGGGGCGCAGGATAAGGCGAGTTGCGTGAAAACAACCTCGTGATACTGAAGTGAGTTTGATTTGAAGAGGGTAGCTGCGTACAGATAGAAAGAGAAGGGTGAATCAAATAGCTGCGCGTCGGGTAGAACATGTTGTAGAGCTTCTCGATCTTCAGCTTCAACAGCCAGTGCATTGTCCGAACCTAGGGCATCGTTGAGCTCAGCGTCAGGTTAATACGGAAACAAATTTACCAAAACTGCCGGCAAGTTTCTCCAACAGAGAGGAGGCGTCATCTACACGACCAGCATTCAGCCAAATTCGAGCGAGCACGTAGGAGGCTCCGGGTGTCCTCGGCAACCAGGAAAGAAGCTCTCGAGAGACATGAAGATAACCTAGCAGCCTCAACCGCTCACAGAAAAGGATCTCAGATTTGGTAGCAACTGCTGGGGAGACTGACTGCAACAAACCGGTTCCATCGAGAAAACGGTGAGCCGCACCAGGAAGAACATTACTAATGTCGCCAGCCTGAGCAAGGAGACGATGAATCAGAGAGTAGGTAGGTGCGGAGTGGGTGCGATTCCGTGATACCTGCATATTTTGCAGGAGGGAAACAACATCATCGGCAGTGGAGATGTCATCGAGAGGGGGTTTCGCAGAGGTTCCGGAGGGCTGCCGGACCACATAGAGTAGTATTGCTGTACCCCTGAATACAGCGAAAACCTCCGCTAAAAGTGAGGGATCCCACTCCGAAAGCTCATCAGCAAGGAAAAATAGAAGGGCAATTAATGCGAGACAAAGGTCGTATCTTGCATTGGTCGTGGTGGTGACATATGCCGATGTGAGGCCTCTAAACCAATCAGAGGTAGGTGGGGGAAGAAGTAACTCCACTTCATCTTCCTCTCGTTTCACGACCATATCAAAGCCTCCTACTACATCGAGGGAAGTCCGGACAGCTTCGTCGAGATTATCTATACTCGATAACCGCCCGATAAGCCAACTAGTAGCCCCTTCATCTAATCCCTGCTTGAAGTGTGACCTCTTCGCCTGGTCTTTTACGATATCAGCAAAAGGAAAAGCAGATTCCTGATGCATGATTTCAACGACTTGACCCTCGAGAGCTAGCATCACTTCGGGTCCCACTTTATATCGCAGAGTCCATAAGATTCCTAGTAGATCGTACTGCGGATCCATAATACGATGGTCTTGCTCAAGAACCCTACGAAGATGAATGGGTAGGTCTTCGTTTACTAAAGCCCCTACCCGCTCACGTTCTACGACAATTATCTCACCTTGGTCTTGTGCCCCAAGCACAAGGGGCCAACGTGCTCCACGTTCGACCTCACGACACCTAGCGATAAAGCCTTCCCAGTCCCGTTTCAACGCATTCCAATATTTTGTATGCTGCAAGGCGCCGGTATGAGGATCACGATTTAAGTTGACAGTGCATCCCACAACCGCAGCAATGTTCTCTCCAAGTGAGGCATAGCTCATCGTCAACTGAGATGGCGGAGTACCAGGAAGTGAAAGGCATGCATCCGTATACTGGTCAATAGCTGTACGCAGCGTAAGAGTTGAGAACATGCCCGGTCTCATGACAAGATCGAAAAATTTCTCGGCGAGTGAACCGCGGGCAAGTAGAACCTCTTCAAGGAATGCAGGTGTGAGTTCCGCTTCCGGTGCATAAGAAGCGCCCTGCCAGGCTGTAATGGTATTCTCCGACACTGAATTGACGTCGATAATGGTCTTCTCAACCGTTGATTGACCCTGTCGGTCCCATAACGTGTACAACACGTTACCGATTACCATGAAATCTTGCAGGTGACAGTGTGCGGTATTTTTTGAGCAATGGACTGTTCCTACTTCGTTGATATGATCTAAGTAAGTGTCCAGCAGTTGGAAACTTCCTCCAGAAGAACTCGAGGAGATAGCGGGGTTGAAAGCGAGCACGTAGAGATGATCGTCTTCTCCATCCAAAGAAAACACACGTAGAAGTGTTTGGTACTCCGCATCAAGCAAAAACTGGGGTTTTGGAGTACTAGATGTGGGTCCAAGTGCCGGAGATGATTCTCTAGCTGATGAATGAAACAACTGCTTCGCAACTACACATCCGAGCTTAGGCTTCCAAAGCCGCAATGTTCTATCCCGAGACAGTGTCCATATGTAGCCAACATCAGTAGGCCACGGGTGAGTGGCCATGGAAATGATTGCAGAGGCCTCGGTGTTGGAGTTGTTCAAAGGAAAGAAGGATGTCCAAGATGAAAGGAAGGAGCCTATTTGGAAGCTAGTTTCTGACCATTCGTCTGTATAATATCCGTCAGTCAATTTCGAACTTCGAGATATAACGATCCTGACCGTCGACTTTCCCGCTACCGGTGTATTCAGTGTCCAGTCGCATCAAGGAGCCGTTCCGAAGGCCAATGGCAACACAGTGCGTTCCATGGGCATGAACTAGTCCTTCCAAACTACCCGAGAAGGCCTTCATGAGATATTCAGAAGTCCATATATTCTGAACTTGATCTCGCCATATTTCATGACCATCGGCAATAGGGACGACAATGCGATACAGGGAGCCTGTCTGTGTAGCCGCAATGACATGTAGCTCATCTGACTCCCATAGAAAAATCCCAGGAGAGTCGAGAACAGGAGACGGAAAAATGAAGCGAAGCGGTCGAACTTCAGTGGATAAGGAAATAAGTTCTATGATCAGGCCACCGTGCAACAGTCGTAGTAAGATGGTCCCTGTTGTCGGTGTATGGATTACTGAAGCATGTGAAGCGTGTTCTGGGGGATCAGAATCTTTGTCGACCGAAGGTAGTGGGGTGTTCAGACGTTGAGTCTGAATCGGTATCGAAGTAGCTTGGGACGCTGGGAACAGCGAAGAGAGCTGTGTCGCAACCAACAGACTTCCGTCCATGAGAAATGATGAAGACGACTTGTAGAATAATTTGAAGCTCCAGCCTTCACTAGCTTCACTGGCCAGACGCGTACCGAGAAGTTCAATTGTCTGCTCGGTCACGTGAGCACATTGAGGTTGCACCCTTCGGTATTTACCGAGCCGCCTTGCGCCTCGATTGTTCTAACTTTTACTCCGTAAAACTCCGACTCTCTTTGTATCAGACACAAGCTTGCAGAGCATTCACGAAGGTCCAGATTTTCAACTGGGTCCCGCCAGCCTATTCTTAAAGCGCAGGCCACCCAGTGGCGTTAAGGCTAGATCAGAGGCATTACTGCAAGTAAGCCCTACAATTGAGGACTCAAAGTCCGTTCAAAATCAGGTCCTGTTCAACGCCACTTCTATGAGTAAAATCTTTGTGGGTCTGGCTATGTACTAGAGCGTAGTACACCGGCTCCGTACATACTGAATACGGCTAACGGGAGAACCTCAACTTGGCATTTTTTCATTGTACTACCTCGCCTAGTATCCCAAGTAAGTATGGTCAGATACGGAAGGCATTGCTTAGCAGTTCAAGTTGCGCTCTCGTAAAACAATTTGATCCCTGGTACAGTCTCTGTTCTGTATCTTCACTTGCTTATAGTAAAGACGGGAAGCCAATGCGGAACTCGCACATGACGTTTCCAACCACGATAGCACCCCCTGCCTCGAGGCCTCTTCAGGACGGGACGAAGCACTACGATGTCACTTTGAAGCAAGGGTATTCACGTTTGGACCGCACGCTGCATCAAGGTATTAACATTCATAACGCCAATTCGCACCTCAACAGAAATTCAGAAAGAACATTGTGTCACGCATTATGCGACGGGGAACTTACAATTCACCATTTTCAGCAAAGAATTATCCGATGCATCCTGACAAGAGGGTCGAGAAAGACGCTCAGTAGCGTGCTTTAGGACCAATTCTGTTGCTAATCGCTCACCTTTGCTACCCAGAATATGACTACGAATTTGATCCATTGAAGGCTGAAATTTTTGTGAATTTTACAACACTCATTGCGTCATCTAACCGATCCGTTTACGAAGAGTGACTATCCTTCAATGGCGTCTACTTTCGCAGAGAAGTGTAGGCCGGTCCACGAAAAGGACATACCAGGTGGATGAATCATGAGACCGGAAGAAAATATACCTGTCTCGCTGCAGTGCTTATAGGGCACACTGCGCGAAGCATGGTCCTGTCTCCAAATGATCTCAATGAAGATATTCAATTGTCCAACCTGACCCCGACGGTTCGGCATTGCTCGACGATCGTCACCGTGCAGGGATACTTGAAGCCAAAGATCAGGGTCGTATTCGATCACGCAACACCATCGCTAGGTCCTGTCGTTGAGTGGGGAGGGCTATAGATTCACTTGAGAACGCACTTAACAAGGAGTACCATGTAGAAATAGGTTGACAAGGCGTCGGAAAGTCTCCCAAAATGCGAAGAATCTTGTGGTGCCTGACATTAGTGCTAGAAGATGCTCCTCAATTGTCTTAATGAACAGCAGCAGAAGACATAGTTAAAAACACCTAATAAGTAGAATGGAACCTACTCACGCATTGAACCCCGCACATGCACAATTGATCATGTATTCTGCAGGCGGTGTCAAGATGATTGAATGAATCCGCAGACGCATCAGAAGGGCCGTAGAATCACTCAAGGCCCATGCTATTTCGGCATGAATCCTAGATACCGTGTTCTTTGCATCGTGGAGACACTGCATATTCGCGGAGTCGTTGTGGGAACTACTGGCACTTCAAAGAGTTGGGGTTGTGCTGAAGTAAAAAAAATCGACCTTCGAAATCCAGAGTCGAAATCCAGAGCAAGCCGCAGACTAACCGCCTGGCCTGAAGCTGGACACCAAATTTTAATAAGGAACAATAAACAGATTGAAAATTGGGCACCGATACCTGTATAAGAGACGTCGACCTCTCCTTCGAAAGGTGATAGACATCGTGTTTGGAAGAAAATTGAACTGTGGTTGAGATTTTAGAGTCCTTGTGTTTACGACTGCCGCCAGCTCCCAGACAGGCCAAGGACAGAGACAAAAGCTGGGAACTGTGAGAGTAATGCCACAATGGTCTGGTGTCCCTGGGTGGTCCTGTGTGAGTCAGGAACCTTGTTGGGCTGCAATACGGCGCAAGCTTAGCAGTCGAGGATCTGTGCTTCAATCTCTCGGCACAATTCGAGTGAAGAGCATTCGCAGACTAAACCATATGAGAGAGGAACAGGAAACGTCACAATTAGGGAACGCTTTGCTGAGAGTTCAAATCAACGAAGCCGAAGATTTATGGATACATATGTATGTTCCGAGAATAAAAGACTAGGGGAAACGAGCGGAATGTAGTGATGTTTGCCATTTCGCAGAAGAAAAATCTAGTTGAAGGGATCTATTGCACGCGATCAGCATCAGCTTCGAAATAGTTTGAAACCTAAGTGCCATGTTTGAGTCAGACCTGCCGTTCTGGGATATTACGAGTCACGACTCACGACGCACCTAATTTCTAGACCGCCGCGAAATCCGTTCTGAAGTTCCTTTGCTCAAACAAAACTCCTCTAATCCTTTGTGAGTCGTCGGAGGCTCGTGTTGATTCTTGAAGATGGATCGAAGTGTCCCCAAGATCATGATCGGGCGGTTCCTCTCCTGGTACCCACACTATTTGCCTTTTCACCGCTGAAAATGGCTCCCGTTTCGCTCTCTCTACTTGGGTAACTTTCTTTATTGGTAGGCGCCTGATAAATCGTGCTGGCAATTTCGCGAGGATGTCAAGATTGATCCGACCTCGTGTCTTTTAAATAATCTCAGTAAAATTATAACGATGCAGCCTTGGTCGGTCGCGATCGTAAAGTGCACCCTGTCCTCGTTGTAGGACAGGTTAAAAGGATGACATTCTTGCTCAGTACCTTCAATCTGCCCCTCCGTTCATCTAGCCTTTGCTCATCTAACCTTCCCCTGGTAGGACTTTCTCATCCGTCGAAGACTAGTTCTGGTGTTGATTGCATCTCCATCCGCCCTATGTAGCTTTCATACTCTCAAATGGCACAAATCGTCAACTTCAACGCGATCCTGTTTCCTTCTGACGGTATGTAAGGGTTTTGCGTGTTTAGGGTCGCGTTTAACGGGGGTTTCACCTAGGTCGCCCCCCGTCATTGGTGCAACTCATGACCAGGTCAGTGTCGGAGCTACGGGGCCCATCTTATTACTGACTTATTACATTCAGTCCTATGACAATCCCCGCCCATCATGCGTCATACACTCATAGCCCGTCACGTATGCCTCATCCTGAAGTACATATGGATTATGTACGTGATTATTGCCCTCCGCTGATTTATTGACCCTGATTCAAAGAAATTTGTTTGTAGATAGCCGAGGGACTTGGTCCTAGAGCTTGGAAATATCAGGTAGACTTTCGTGCTCTCTTTCTCAAATTCTGCACTCGATGCTGAGAATAGCTGTCTTGACCACCAGCTTGTTGAAGCATTGTATGGTATGAACAGGAAATTCTTGAACCCTTACATCATATTCTATCCCGTGGTGTCTCGAGACGGAATGCCATTCCCCATAAACAAGGCGATACGCGATATTCAGGGTAGTGCGTATAACGAGGAGGTCGCTTGGCGCGGAAATATTGTCGTTGCTAAATACTGCGACAACCCTTTCACGTCCATGATCAATGCGTCGATGGCCGATTTTCCAATTCTCAAGAACTATTTGTTGACACACGGGTGTCCGGGGCAGGTATGCTTTTTTTTTCAACTTCACCGTCAACGGGTTTATTGACAGCCTTCTTAAAAGTGACCGCGCTACTATACTTACGCCCAGCAAGAGTTCTTCTCGAGAGCTTCAGGGTTTACTATATCGTATACCACCCGCTAATATTCCTTGCTAGTCGGACTCAGATATATACATGTAAATGGACAATACCTAATATGCAAATGAAACCAGCTTCATCAAAGCTCCTCACGAGTCGCCTCCTTACTTGTTTGGCGTCGCTCCGGAGTATCCTTCTTCACACCTTCATTCTTTTCAGCCTTCTTGGGGTTGCAATGCTCTGGAATGGGGCTTGCTGGATTGATAGGATGGTGAGAGACCCTGCCGACTTTGAAGTAGTCTTTATGATTCGCGTAAAATTGCTTCCAGTGTTCAACGCCCTGCCAGTAAATACTAAGGTGAGCATCATACTGCCCGTGGGAGCAGTAAATATACCTTGAGTTCGCTTTCAGACAACCCTCGGAGGTCATGGGTGCGATGCGTCTTGAAGCATCCGGTCCCGAAAGCCCGCGCGGCATCCACGCCGGTTCTAAAAAGGCTAATGAGCAGATGAATGACGAATAAAGACTGATGATGCAGACAGTATAGCGTAGGAGCCCCCAGGTTGATAAGCTTTTCCTTTGCTCACATCGTAGACCTCTCCGTCAATCTTAACGCGCGGCAAAAAGCGAAGATCAGAAAAGACAAAGCAGTACTAAAGAGCAGTACGTTACCGCAAGGTAAATGGGTCGATCGGGAACTGAACCATCGAACTTGGCAAGCATGCCTTCGGAGAACAAGCGTTGATCTACCTTGATGAAAGACATGAGGATTTGATAATGAGAAAAGGAAAACTTGGACTGAACTGGGAGGTATGTCTTCAGTTGTATCCACTTGCCCTCGTATTCCCAAGTGTAGCTGCCCGTGAAGAATTTACCAGCGAGAGCCCCGAAAATGACCAAGTATAGAAGGAACTTCAATACTCCTGTCAATCCAATCTCCCGTGGTTCCGTAGGATCTCTCTCTTCTGGTCCAACCGACTCCCCGCGCGCGATCTTCTCCTCACGCAGCTTCTTCCGTTCCAGCCAAGCATTGTGCGTCTTTTCCTGCTCATCACGATAAGCTTTGTATCTGGAGAGAAAAGCCAGTGAATCTCAATTTCTTGAAGTTACTACTGAACATACGCAAGAAAGGGCTTGTTGGCTGCCTTATCGGCTACCATCCTGTTCGGTATTGACGGGTCTTTCACCTTCGGAGTGTCAGAAGGTTCAACATAGCGCTCAGGTTCCTCTCCGCTAACAGTTGATTTGAGCCAGGACATGGGGGAGCACTGCAGCGTGACACGTCTTGATCTGTGTATACATAGCCACCACGTGGGATTTTCACTGGATTCTTCAACAAGCAACTCTCATCAGTTTATATGAATATTGAATATTGAAACTTCATCAGCATTGTCTCAAACTCAGGGAGTAGTTTATTATCTCCTTTGCTCTTACTGCAAGCACAAGATTTCCGCGTGTCTCTAGTGAGCGCATATATAATCGAAACCCTGTATTAATATACAACAACTAAGGCAAGTCAGAGTGGTTACACCGGTCTGAACAGATTTTCACTTTCACAGACTTTCTCTCTTCAGTTTCACCTGAGTTTCACCGTCTCGTCCCAAGTAAGCACTTCAAATGCTTCGATCATGATCAAGCTATAAGGTCCCAGAAATTACACCCTCGGGTGTTCCTGTTCCTTCTCGCTTTCGCTGAACCTTGCCAATCTCCGAAGTCATCGCGGATCCGTACCCCAGGACCCCTAATTAACAGGCCCTAACCGCGTTGCGTCTGTTTCTTTCAAGCGGAAGAAAGCCAACCGGAGGATACCGCGTCTTGCCTGCAGAGTCTGAGTGTGCTTTCAATCTGCCTGTTTCTCAAGCGCTTCTAATCCTGCCGGATTATCGTATCCGCCTCGCGCATATCTTGTCGTCGTCTATCCAGGAATCGTGCCCGGCTATAGAGTCTACCATTGGATACGCTTAATGCAAGATGACGACTGTCTTACGCAAGTCAAAGTCAGTTGTGTGACGGTCAGAATAATAGCCTTGTCGTTCTCTTGATTCGACTGGTAATCTCGCGGTTTGCTGGCTACAGGTGTTGAATAGTAACTGAAGAACGAGGGTGCTTCTGTCGTTTGATATTGACCTAACTACGGTGCTGGAAGTAGGGCTAGGCTTTACACCATGTAGGATCGTGGTCAATTACACATTTGACTCGAAGCGTGCCGTGCATTGACACGCAGTCTTCGCCTGTTTGAACGCGGGCATCCGGTGATAATGAGTTCGATGCGAAGAATTACATTCTAGTGCCGTAGTTTGATGAGCTTCTTGCTCTGTGTGATGTGAGGTCAATAGAGTGACTCGTTGCAGTGAAGAGAGGCGACCTTCACAAACACCGCAGACTTCCATTCATTTCAATATTTAAACAAAACTCACGAGGCTGTCTCCTGGCTGTCTGAAACGCGCCTCACTAATACTCAAATAATGATTGGGCAACATTCATTTACAAGTGTTCTAAAGTATGTAGCAACAGACTTGTTATTCGTATATTAAGGTAATTGGGCGATGTAAGATACTAAGTATACTACATATAGGATGATCAGTGGCAAAAGTGCCTTGTGAGGATTCGGGAATAGCAGCTTGTAGAAGAATTGGTGAGGGCACGACCAGATTGAGGGGAGCGGGCAGAAAGGGGAGAATAAGGCAAATGATTAAGTACGATGATGAAGAGAAAAAAACAAAGACCCCCCAGGGTTGACGTGCCTAGACGTGCTGAGATTGCATTGCATTGAAGAAGAAAATAAAAAAGGGAAACGGAAAGAAAAAAATGAGATGAGCATAATGATGATGATGAAGGGAAAAATTATGACAAAATTGCGTGCTGCGTACGGATGACCCACTTGGAAGTAAAAATGAGAAAGAAGCTAACGATGACTAGACGTCCAATAAAAAACATGCGAGTAGGGAGAAAAAGACAGAAACCACCGCCCTAACAATCACCCTATGGTGATGCAGGTACGGATGGCGGCGTTGTTTGCTGCTGCTGCCGGTGCTCGCGTTCGCTGGCTTGTTGTGAGATAGTAATGTAGGCACCACCAGTCTCCTCGCTGTTACCAAGACCAGGCGGCTGAGAAGGAGCAGACGACAGCAGCCGCACGTCGTCATCACTCGGGTCAAAGTCTTCTACCCAATTGCGCATAGCAAGGAACTTGGGTGTCTTGATGAACTACAGTTGGGAATTAGTTTCGAATGAGGGAAGAAACAACTTTGAGAAAATATGCTAACCTTCGGTACAGAATCAGTGGCCATTAGACGGAAGACATGCACCTGGATTCTTTCATAAAGCCGTATCATCGTCTGCAGCTGCGTAGCATTGAAAGCATTGGCTTGTTCGGGTTCGACCCTTCCAGCAAACACCTTGCCCGTCAAATTCGTCACAACGTCTTCGAGATACTTCACCAACTCATTGCGCAGGCCGTGATCGATATTCAGCTCGCACTGGCTCGACGGCGCCAAGTAGGTGTTATAAATAACGAAGGCGGTGTTAATAAGAGATTCGTGATGTCGTTCCATAGCTGCCTGACCCGGAGTTGTACGAGGACCAGACCGCGGCGGAGGATTGACGGCAACAGCACTCGACGTGATGTTAAACTTTCGCTTGAAGTCTTGCACGTCAAGCCAGAATGAAAGATTCTCCTCACAGAAGTTGCTCCGTAAGAACTCGCGGAACAATGAGCGCAAACTGGGCTCCTCCAGGATATATTTTAGACGCTCCGTGTTACTCTCCTTGCTCTTCTTCTCGGCAGCTTCATAGTTCGCGTTGAGCTTCTCCGCCATCGAAATCCGACGGTGAATCTTGGCATCAC
>JH814832.1:122272-230322 GCA_000296255.1 Omphalotus olearius VT 653.13 | reverse complement strand
AAACAATCAAGGTCGCAAAGAGATCGAGAGTGTCCTGTGGAACGCATACATATGAAAAACTGGGGTTGGTGAAAAGACAGAAAACGATAGCAGACCTTGAGAAAAGGCCTCCCTCGTTTTGTGGTCTTCATCATATGAGATGATGCCTGCGGCTCCGCGTCTGCTGGCATGATGGAAGAATGATACAAAGGAGGAGAGAAAGAACAGACGGAGCTCCCTCAGAGATTAGAATAAAAAGGAAGAGGATGAAGGCGAAGGGACGGAGGGTGGAGGAGAGGAAATAGAACCAATGTGGGAGTTATCGGCTGCTGGTTGCCATACAGCGTTTCCCACGCCCTTAAGCCTCGTGTAAAATAATTTTTTATTACGATCCTAACCCCTGTTTGGACCTGAATCGTGTATGTAAAAATTATTTTACCCTGTCCGATCTCCATCTGGGTCCGCCTCATGCGCAACGACTGCACTCTTCATTTTCCTCAAGTTCAAAGTCTTTGGCTTGCTCTGCGGCAGTGATTTGACCGGGGCATCCTCGACAATTCCGTGTCCTGTGGATCATTCTTCTCTAGACCGGCCCCTTTGATTCGACTCCCCGGCTTCCTTTGCAGCCCAAGCTAGGCACATACAATTGGGACAATTTCTATCATCTCGACATCTTTGACGGCCTGAAGCCCCTTTGAACTTTGCCTTGTATTTGAGCGATCAAGTGTCTGGGCCTCCGGAACAGTAGGCCGGGATTTTCAGTCAGCGCAACTGAGACTCAGCTTGCTTCTGTTAAATAAATCTCACCGCCGATTGATTTTCGCAGAGTATTCTTCCGGATCCCCGAGAATTTCTTATCAGAACCATCTGTTAATTCCAATTTCCTTACATCATAAACGTGCTTCTGGGATCCTCTGGGAGGTCATTCGTGCTGGTTGAACATCCAGCAATGTTTATTTTTTGAAATATATATCAGACTTCGGTGAGGCCATCGAGAATGGCTCTTGAAACGTTCATGATCGCCTGATACGCACTAGAACGCGCAGCGAATTAGACCTTTTTTAGAACGACTAAAAGCTCCTTGAACAAAGCGGTCTTCCCCGACAGGCCGAGAAGATAAGTCTCGTACAGGATTCGAGCTGGATTTGCAGGGGAAATCGATGGATCGGAAGTTACAGATTATGCTGTGCTTGAGTCATTCGTACGTTCTTCAATAGCCGACATAATCTCCGTACAAATGCAGGCCGTGCAAAAGGGGTTGCGGACCTCGCCTCTTTGCTGTTGAATGGCAATGGTTTCAGCAATATGCATGTTGCCAAAGGTTTCCAATGGCCACGACACCTCCGCTGTACGCGGATGGTTTGTATGTACCTGCAGCAGGAGGCGAGTCGGTCGCCCAATTTACCGAAAATTAGCGCGAATTTGTATTTCCCGACTACCCCCACATACCTGTACATGTGACGTTCTGTGACTGTTTCTGTGTTGTGACCGGAGCTCAGCTATGTTTTCCGGTCTCGCGCCGATCCTGTCTCTTCAAACCTACGTGCCAGCTCTCTTCGTTTCAGCTTCAAAGTGATTTGCCACAGCCGCGACAAATGAGCATTTCCAATGCCTTGAGGCTTGTCGTCTGGCCCTGTCTTTCCGATGACAAAACTAGCGACGCCTTTTTCCTGGCCTTCCAGAGCTCGCTTTGCAGGCATGCTTCCTCAACCTCCTCCGCGTTAAACAGGCTTCACCTCCGAAAACTATGCCAGGCACCGAATCCACAAAGGTCGTAGAAGTAAGCCAAGCCCGTGTTCATTGTCCTTCACGCGGATAATTGCCGCACCGTAACAAAGTGATCCGTATCGTATGACCGCGACAGGATGTTAGCAGCAATGCAAGCTTTTTTTCTGAAACATTCAACGGACCATGAATGTGAAAGGCTAAATGAGTGAAGACAGGAAGAACCTCAAGCCTGCCCGGCTGACTCTGGTTAGCTCTGAAACTTGTAAGTGACTTCAAGTCGACGTCTCATGTAAGAACTGGCAAGTCTGCCCGACTAGGGTGAACATCTGGCGAACATACAGTTGCCGAGCCAAGCGGTCTCTACCCTCAAGGTGTTTGTGTACGGGACAGACATAGGACTTGTCGGACGCCGTAAAGCGATCATGTCTAGCCATCGAGCCGAAACTTGGGGGCTACATATTCGTGTCAATAAATGTAATGGAGTCTGCAGTAGTTCTGCAGTTCATTTCCGTGCGAGCGGCAGCGAAAGGGTGAGGACTTACATACATCCCGAAACAACGTGGTTCCCTCGAGTCAACGCCAAAGCTGAGTATGCACCTCTTTTTTGAACGTTTCAGTACTTCTGCTGCCAGCCTTGCTGAATACTACATATGTATTCAACATCTTAATCATAGCGCCTATCGTCGCTCAGCGTCTCTTCTGAATGTTGCACAAAATATCCGGATCTTCCCGAGTATATTTTTTGCTGAAGGTTCAAGGACATGTAACCACAGGTAAGTAACCACGAAGTCGCGGTGATCCCGTAAGAAACTTACGATATATCTAGTATGTATTTCCAATAATTGAATTCAGTTTCGAAACTCGGGATCGGCGAAAGTATATCTATGATGCCTGGCGACATGATGATCTTGATGCCTAGCCGACCATGCTGAGGAATTTGGAAGAACACATGTCACAGGCCGTTCAAGGCCGTTCACTCCGTTGACGTTGGGCAGAACATACGTACTACGTATGTATCTTCCCACTTTAAGGGTGATCCGGACTGGAAGTAACGGGACAGGAAAACATACACAAGGTCTCGGCAGTCACACCCGCTGGGCGAAGGTAAATCTGACTCGATCGAATGCCGTTTATAATGCGTCGGGTCCCAGCCCCCAAAAAATACAGTAAGCATGGCCTGAGTTTGTCACAGCTACATACTATGATACTTAGTACTGCTGGAACGGGGCCCACTTATTACAGTCACCACAGTGCTGGGCGTCGGCTCGCGATACTACGGCTATTATGATAGCTAATATCTATCCCACCACCGGCTCCTCCATTGGTTGGATAAGGAGATGAAAAAGAGTCAAAATAATCATTAATTTTCCCGTGTTTGTGATGACAGTGAACCTCACTTGATGAAGAAGTTCATTCACCACATGAGCTCATGATTCTTGACAGATATCTCTTTAAGCCTCAAATCAGCCCAAGGTCTTTCTGATAAGTAAATATGTAAGTAGGTTTGATAACTCTAGCGTATGCACGGTAAATGCCGCCGCTCGACGTCGACATAGATCATCGGTCCTATACACCGCGCACGGGATGAGTAAGTAGAAACGTAGAAACGGAGCCACTACTCTTGCACTTACGAAATTATGCAGCTTGTCCTGAGGGCGACTGTATTCCTCCTGCAGACCTGAGACCTGAGTACCCTGTAGTACCTATGCATTTCGGCGGAATAATAAGTGCAATTTCTAGACTTTCGAATATCGATTTCCGCCTATCGGGATCATGGTAAGAACAGTATAACGACCCTGCATTGTCAAGTCCAGACCATGGAGGGAGATGGAGGGCTACTGAGGGCCATTTGTACGTAAGCATAATTTGAGAGGGGGCAACATACCGGCGGCAAATAAATCTGTAACACAAAAACAATTTAGAAACCATCCTCAAGGCAACCAGACAGCTTATGTCTGCAGGGTGCTCGAAACTAACAGTGTGAATGCCTTAAGTACATCCATTGTGCTCTTCTAGCGTAGCTACACGCGGCCGACGTGACAGAGTAGCCTCAAATACGGACTTTTCACTTTCCCTATGTAAACTAATTTCAACTGTGCGACTAAAATAACAATTTCTCCTTACCAGTCCTACCTCCGGCAGCTTTAGCACTTGTTACGGCGGTTCCGAGCTAACAAAAAAAAACGAAAAGCCGGAACTTGAGTCGAGGCCAGTAGGGTTCAGTCTAGAGCGTACCGGTACCTCTTACTGGAGCTGGTGAGACCATGTATCGAAATTGAAAGTAGTAAGCCGCTGGAATGGTCGTTCACCTCAAGCTCAAGCTCAAGGCCTACTTAGTGCTAGTAGACGCCGGAGCGGTTGAGAACGTGACTTTTCCACTTACATACGCGTCGCCTGAGTCTTCATTGTTCATTAAAGTCCCTATGTCGACATCTCGGTGGCCTTCATGGACATCAACGTGAGTCAGTTCGTGAAAAGATCGAAATCTGACCTTTTAATGAATTGCCGACTAGGACTCTGCAAGCATTCAAGCACTTCTGGATCAGCTGCGATCCTCTCAAGCCTGGCAAAATGTGATGACGGATAACACGTCTCAACCTAACGAATCGAATGCAGCTGAGGTCGCCAGTACTACCAGAGACTCTGGTGTAGAACAGTCCTCGTCACATCCTATCTCCGTTGCCTCTCTGCTGTCCCAGCTCCAACCGACCACCCCTTCATATTCGACTCCGAGTGTATCGAGCGAGGAGGCTCGAGAGACTTTTGTACCACCTACATTGGACCATTCTGCTAGACGCCCGATTCATGAGTACCGTATGCAAGCTGAAGACGTCCTGAGGCCCACCTTTCAACAGGCACTCTCCACCATACTGCAACTGTCTAGTGATCCAAAATTTGTCGAAGCGCTATCTTCTGTACGACCGCGGCGTAAATAAATGCTTTATACCAGTCGCTCATTGCTCCAACTCTAGCTGAAACAAAATCAAAACAGCCTCGAGCGCCAGCTTTGGGATGAAAGAAACGCGATCATCAAGAAGTACGAGGAGAAAATCAAGGTTGCAGCTACAAAGTATGTATACGCGTGTCAAACGTTGTCTCTTTACGAGCTAATTTGTATGCAAGGGCCAAGATGATAGGATCCGGCCTTTCGAAGCATGAAGCCAATGTCCGGAATCTCCATGCATATGTGTAATTGAGATGAATATACATACTGACATTGGTTCTTTAGATGTTATCGGATGCATTCAAAAACGAGATGCGACGTTTCGATCTCGAGAGAGCTTTACCCGCATGGGATGGTCTTGTGGCGAAACAACAAGAAAGCTTAGCTCAATTAGGAGTACCTACTATGTTTTCAACTGCCGAACAAATTGACAGAGAGGTAAAGGCAGACATTGTATACTTCTTTTTTGCGTATTGAAGAAAGCTTTCACAGCGGCAACGGAGAGTTATGCAAGTGTTGGACGGATTGTTGTAGTGCTCACATCTCTCGTTGCAAGGCGCCGATATATGCTATACGTAACTATCCGCAATATTGGAAATACTTTGTCCGATTCCATGACTTCAAAATCAGACGCTGCTGTCAGAGTGCGCTCATCTCCTATACTTTCACGAAACATGACCTTTAAGCACAAGAGCTACACATCAGTCGAGCGCCTTGGGAGGAGAGACTATCGTAAATGGCATCTTTAATGTTGGTTTTCGAGGAAACTTAAGTAAGGTCTGCTGGTGCTCCGAAAAAGTTCAAGTTTTTTGATTAACCCCAAGTGTACAGTTCCGGACCGTGACGTTGATCGGCCTTTTTGATCACGACCCCCCAGGGCCGTCGCGCTTCTACTCAATATTTTCCTCTCTTTCTTTGACCAACACTTACCCAGCCGCCTGATTCGCGCGTACCCCATCTCGGTGTTTGGATGACCACCTCATCGAACGCTCGCAATGCCCTACGTTGATATCTACAGCAAGGACGACTATGCATCTATATACTATGTCACCAACTCAGGTTATGGAAATGTGGGCGGATTTGACCCCGAAAAACCTACGATCTTGATTCTCCACCCAACGTTTTTGGATTCAACATGGCTAAGCCAACAGTTTGGTGACCCAAGGCTGGACAGCAATTTCAACCTCATTGCGTTCGATATGAGGGTATGCGGGAAGTCAAGGTGCAGACCTAGTGGGAAACATGATTCTTGGGTAGAGGCTGCGGATATTGCATTGTGCTGCCAGGTGCGTGTACGTATATTTTAGCCGTTTATGTGTGCTTACGTTCTTTTCAGTCCTTGCATCTACCTCCATGCCATGTTCTGGCGCTCGAAACAATATCCGTCAATTGTGCACTAAGATTCGCGATTCTGTCTGTGTGCACGCTATCTTGCAATCTTATCACGCTAATTTTCTGAACACTAAAGGTTCCCAGAGATGTGCGTCAGTCTGGCGTTGTGCAACGTCCCTGCGCCCACTGAGTAAGCCCTTACCTCGCATCTTTCTGGGCCGTCAACTGATTTATACCTAGGTTGAAATGGGTGTTCAATGCTTTCGATGAAATCATGCAGTCATGGTGCTATGCAGAGGATTTAGAAGCTTTTGAACATGTCGCGATGGAGGTGGTTCGGTTCATGATAGGACCTGTGAGTATTCGGGTCCATTCTTTCGCCGAAGCACGCTTATGCTACGACAGGAATGTGACCCTGACCTACGAGATGATGTACGCTTCATTTCTACCATGGTTACCCCAGCCCCGAATATATGTTGATTCCTACCGAATATTCGCAGCTTATAGCCTACTGGGAAGTCGCGATGCCTCCATTTCAACGAAGTCGGACAGTCGAACAAATGAATGTCATCATGAACGTGAGTGTTTCTGTCTAATTGAGTATTTGACATTCTCACCAATCCCAATCAGCGAACACCACTGAAGTCCTACATGCTGAAAGAAATCACGCAACCCGTGTTAATCATTCACGTATGCCATTCTTCAGAGTAGCCTTCTCTCACCCCCTCATGCTGTTAAGTCACTAGGGTGAACGTAACGAAACCTGTCCACTGAAGTATGCCGAACGACTCGTAGCAGATTTGACAAGTGTGGAGGGTGGTGCTGTACTGTATACGGTCAAAGGTGGTTGCTTTATTTCAGTATACACGAGTTGTCTTAACACTGTCTTTAACAGGTGGTACCGGTGCATTGAATATCGTGTCAGGCACCGCCTCCATAACAAACCAAGTGTACGCTAAGTTTGTGTCTCGACTGCCGCGTACGAGATCGGATCTTCTTCCACCATCAACATCTAAAGAAGAGAGAATGGCTTCTGCGCTAGAGAAGTTGGCCGAGCTCACTAGTGACCCCTCTGTCGCATCACGAGATCCTTTATCGCCTCTGTCGTTTTCGTGTTTAACATCTGAAGTGATACAAGGTCAATCCGACTCGTTGACACTGTACAGCAAAGGCGAATATCAAGCGTTCAATCCCTGCGGTGCTGATGGAAGACCTATACGAAAGTAAGTTTTTTATGGCGTCGCGGTTGTGATCTCGGGTAAAACTTGATGTATCTTGAATAGATTTTCGGAAAGTAGAAAACAACACTGGTTCCAAGGAGAGAAGGATGGTATATCATATCTCGGCGGTGAGTCCTCTTATTGTTTCCGAACTTCATCATCTTTTCTAAGTACTTCTTTTTACAGGATCGTTCCAAAATGGCAAACAAGACATAGACACACTCGAAAGACAGTTGCCTATCCCTGCCTCAGAGCCTATAACTGGCGATATTGCACATCAGGGGCGTTTACGACGTGCGACGATTAGTCCAAGTTCCGTCGACAAACAGGTCATTAAAGGTTCAATGGTCAAGGTCGTTAACTCCAATACATCGACATCATTCCAGCGGCTACTGAAGTAACGCCACTCAGTCTCTACTATAGACGGATTATTTCGGATTTATGTATTTACATATATACCATCATTCATATCATCGCCCGCCGCCTTTTCATCTTTTCCAAACCATCAACTATTCCATACGTTCTTTTATTCATTTATTTGTCC
The DNA here is from genome assembly GCA_000296255.1 of Omphalotus olearius VT 653.13. Classification (NCBI taxonomy): domain Eukaryota; kingdom Fungi; phylum Basidiomycota; class Agaricomycetes; order Agaricales; family Omphalotaceae; genus Omphalotus; species Omphalotus olearius. Next base: position 222,575 of record JH814832.1, on the reverse strand, counting down.
CGCTTATTATATCAAGTTCAGTAAATACCGTACATCTGCATACTTTCCCAAGCGCATCCACGTAGACAAGAGAGAATAACAGGCAATCATTACTTGAGTAGTCTAAACACAAGATAACCTCCATCAATGGGATCTAGAACCTATAGTCCAGTGTTTGCAGGAGAAGAATGAGTGTAGTGCAGTGAATCATTAAGTAAATTGTCCGGCTGCGAACTCTACAGGCTGCCCTCAGCCATCTTTGCCTTGTAATATCTGACCATCTCCTCTAAACCCATGCGTACAGTCCATCTGGGTTGCCATTTGAGCGATTCATTAGCCCGAGTAGTATCAGGCCTTCTCTTTTGTGGATCATCTGTCGGCAGTTCCGTGTACACAATCTGGACACGACGGCTTCTCTTGTCACCATCCTCATCTTGAACCTTCTCAACAATCTCTCGAACAAGCTCGGCAAACTCCCCGATGGTGAATTCATCCCCATTGCCAATGTTGACGGGACGCGACTCGTCAGAGTTCATGAGGCATATAAGTCCATCAATAAGATCGTGGACGTATTGGAATGAACGGGTCTGTTTGCCATCGCCGTACACGGTTAGGTCCTCTCCCTTGAGCGCCTGAACAATAAAGTTGGAAACGACTCGCCCGTCGTATGGGTTCACTGACAAAGGTGAAATTGTTAGGAAGTCGTCAACGGCATGAAAGGATCCGCCACATACTGCGAGGACCATAGGTATTGAAAATACGGGCTACTCGGACGTCAACTCCATCCTGACGTTGGAAACCGTATGTGAGAGTTTCTGCGACCCGCTTTCCTTCGTCATAACATGCTCTTGGGCCAATGGGGTTGACATGACCCCAGCTGACCTGACATTGAGTACCCGAGCCTATCTGCGTAAAAATGGAGTAACTCACTAATCCTCATGTTGAGGGTGTACCTCAGGGTCGCCATAAACCTCTGCAATGTTTCAGTACTAGCGCTCTTATCTCGATGAGCGCTCGCGACTTACCCGAAGTACTCGAAATGAGGAACCGTGCTTTAGTACGCTTTGCAAGACCAAGCATGTTCAGGGTGCCCATGAAAGAAGTTTTGATAGTCTTGACAGCATTGAACTGGTAATGGGGTGGAGAAGCGGGGCAAGCTAAGTGGTATATCTCTGTAGAAAAAATAGAGGGTTTGAAAGTCCATCGATGGAAAAACTCTTTAGCTCACGATCACACTCAATCATGAAAGGCTCAACCACATCGTGACGGACCAACTCAAAGTTGGGATGGCCGACCCAGTGACTGACAGTAGTCTTGGAGCCAGTGAAAAAGTTGTCTAAGACAGTGACTTCATGACCAAGAAGCATTAGACGATCCACTAGATGAGAGCCGACGAAACCGGCCCCTCCGGTAACAAGAATGCGCTTGCGGCTGGAAGGAGCGAGAAGCTTCACAGGAGGAAAGCGAGAGAGCGTGGTGTAAGAAATCGACCGAATGTCAGGATAGAAAATTGACTTGGACTGGAATGCGGCAGTTCCTTTAGTGAACCTGGCATGCTGAACTTCTTCATCGTCGGAACCAGGCTCTGCGGTCTTGCTTTCTGAAGTCAAGACATAGTGTGAACGAAGATACAGGGAACGGAGAGCGTCAAGGGGAACTTCGCTATTGAAGCCGAAGCGATCAAAGCCGACGGTTGTAATTTCTTGGCCATTCTTGTCCAAGGTTCTGATCTGTGAAGAATTAGAAGATAGAGCAGAGATGAAGAGAGAGAAAACTTGCAGGAGAAGGGGACATGATGGTCGCAGGAAGAAAGACTGGACTTGATTGGGGCGATGAAGGTATTTATATGAATCAAAATAAGTGAGCAGACGGTATGATAGACGGTTCAGCTCCTGTCTGCCATTCTGCGCCCTGGCCGCTAACCTCCGAATCTTTGCTCTTTTTTCACACGCTGCTGTTCACTCTACATCCATCATGCCTCGCGTTTCAAAATCTTCAGGAAAGTCAAGACACGACCCTTTACTCGTGCAATTAGATGAGGACGAGTTTCAAGCAAAATATGGTCGCATCTCTCAGCCGAACAAGCGGAAAAAGGCGAACAGGAATGCTGTAGAGGAGGAAGATTCGGAGGTATTTCGCCCTGACAATGGTCCCTTTTCCCCCATGCTGTAAACATCCTATGAAAGGTTATATTAGATCCAAAAACTTCAAGGCGTATTTTTGAGTTGGCTAAAATTCAACAAGACGAAATCGATGCTCTAGAAGACGATGGCGATGATGAAGTTTCTACGCAGTTGGCACAAGCAAGGGTCATGGCTGAAGAAGGCGATGAGGACACAGGCGATGAGGATGAGGATGCGGAAGAAGATGTAGAGGAGGTTTTTGTAGGTTGTTTCAGGCCCGTCCGGTCGTACAAACCTAACGCAATCCTTGCAGGAAATAGATTCAGGCGACTTGGAGACATTAGATGCCCTCCTCCCCCATAATTCTGGAGAAAGGAAGACTCTCGCAGATATCATATTTGCGAAACTTGATAATCCACTCCCCAATGCTGCTGTAATACAAAAGGTCCAGCAGGGTAATACACTTACCAGACACTCAGTAACACGCGTCACTCATTTGCACGATCGTTAGACCACTCAAAGCCTGACCCAGCGCTTGGCCTCGATCCCAAGGTAGTAGAGGCATACACAAAGTATGCATCCATTTACATCGATAAACCACACTCGATCATAACGACGGTCATTTCTTAGATTAGGCCTATTTCTTCAAAAGTACAAATCTGGACCTCTTCCAAAACTCTTCAAAATAATACCTACTCTTCCTGCTTGGGCACGTATTCTCGCGCTCACACAACCCGAAAATTGGTCACCTCATGCCTGCCGAGCCGCAACCAGAATATTCGTATCTACGATGAAACCTCCGCAAGCGCAGCTATTTCTAAGTGTCGTACTCCTTGACGCGGTTCAAGACGATATCCAACAGAACAAGAAGCTAAATGTACAGTATTACGAGGCTTTAAAACGAGCTCTCTACAAACCGGGAGCCTTCTTTAAGGGAATCGTATTCCCGATGTTAGAAGTATGTCTGCATACTATGAAGCCGTGCTCTATATTCATCAGCTCTTGTTCACTATCACTCAGCAAGGATGTACACTGAAGCAAGCCGCCATCATTGCATCTATTCTCGCGCGGACCAAAGTGCCTGTCCTACACTCCTCTGCTGCGTTACTGCGAATAGCAGAAATGGATTATTCCGGTAAACGCATTTCTCTCTATCCACTAATGACTTTTTCGTTCCAACGCATTTCCCCCCAGGTCCAAACTCGCTTTTTATCCGGGTTCTCATTGACAAAAAGTATGAGCTGCCTTACAGGGTCGTAGACGCTCTCGTCTTCCACTTTATACGACTCTCGAATACCTACAAAGCTAAAAATCGTGCTGAATCCGATCGTTTACCCGTTCTTTGGCATCAGAGTCTATTGGTTTTTGCTCAACGGTGCGTGAATTAGGGTGCTTTAAAGCACTTCGACGCGAAAAAATTTGCTAATTTTCCTCGCTTCTATCACCTTTTAGGTACGGATCCGACCTTACTCCAGACCAAAAAGATGCGTTGTTAGACGTAGTTCGAGCGACCCCACATGCGCAAATTGGACCTGAGATTAGACGAGAGTTGGTCAACTCTGTAGTTCGAGGTGCTCCACGAGTGAGCGACGACGGTGATGTAGATATGTCATGATTGTCCTCTCGGCCAATCTATTTGCTCAGTGTTCTGTTTGTCTGAGAGCCACGTTTCCGAGGCGTGCTACTTAGAGCTGCTCCTGATGATGTTACACCGGTGCGGGGGTGAAATGCCCCGTAAAAGGACATCTGACAATGTCCGGTTCTCGGTGTCACATGTGTGGGTGATAGAATGTTGAAAACTTTTAATAGGAGAGTCTGCTGCATGGTATGTCCCTAGCAGATGACTGGACTGTACCTTGACACGGTCCGCATTTAAGGAGAAAATTTCCCGGTCGTCTTCTTTTTTATTGAGGGGGTACTAGTTCCATTACTAGAAAACAAGGCAGTCTGTTTCTTTATTTTCTCTTGCCACCGAGCCCATTCGACATACGATGCAGCGCAAGGCCGAGTTTGTGGTACTCATTCTGTGTTTATTACTTTCTCGTGCTCTAGGCATCGTAGTTCCGACTACTGCTCCTTCAAATGTGTCGGCCATTGATAAGTCTCAAGTTGCCGTCTCGATCGAATTTTTTGCTTGGCCCGGGTACACCGATCTTGTATCTACTGCTACCTGTTTGCAGAACCTCCAGACCCTCCGCGATTCCCCTGTTGCAGTTCGAATTGGTGGAACAACTCAGTAAGTAAACTCCTTTACATCTTGCAAGACTTTTAATAACCCACGCATTAGGGACCGCGCTACCTATGATGCATCGCTGACGACTGCCGTGAACTATACCGTCGCCAGTTCCGCAGACGCTCCGACCTCACTTACATTTGGACCTTCATTCTTTTCTCTTGCAGCTAGTTTTCTCAAAGGAGACGTGACTTTCGGCCTGAACCGTCAACTGAACAACATAAACAACACACTCGCGGCTGCTATCCAAGCCAAAAATACTGTCGCTAATTTGTTTGCGTTTGAACTCGGAAACGAGCCAGATCGTACGTATATTACCAGCTTTGATACTCAATGTCGTGTAATGAAGATTGTCTTTCTGCGTCAGTCTATGCATCCAGCTCTCCAATAGTACCATCTGGAGGGTGGAGCTCGTCTGCAGATGCAGCGAGTGAAAAATCATGGTTTGAAACCATCGCACCCTCTGTAAGTTAATGCTTTCGCTTTCGTCACTCTATTAATAACGCTCATAAAGGTCGGAAATGTGTTTCAAGCCGCAGTGTATCTTTCGTGGCGGACTGCGGGTATAATCCCTCTTCTGGGTTCAACTATCAGCACTGTGAAAAGTATCTCGGAGCATTCCTATCCTCAGTCCGCTTGTAATGGGGCTAGTACAAACTTGCAAACCCTCATGAGCCACTCGTAAGTGCTCGTTCCGGTACGGCGGCTGTAAATGACACACTCGATTGTGGATTAGAGGTATCGTTTCCTATATCAGTGGTTTCGAGTCAGACGCCTCTGCTGCACATTCTGCAGGCGTCCAATACTTTTTGGGAGAGACCAACTCTGGTGAGCAGCACTTTGCGCTTTGTGTCCTTGAAATAATCAGTATTGGCGCTTCTAGCAACTTGCGGGGGAGGAGGTATTAGCCCCACTTTCGGTGCAGCTCTATGGATTGTCGACTATGTCCTACAAGGGGCTTTGATTGGGGTCGAACGAATGTACTTTCACCAAGGAACTATCGGCAATTGTGTTCGTCTAATGATATAGTATCAAAGTTCAAGGTCACTGGCTGATTTCACCTGCTACAGCAATACTGTTGGTGGGGACGGTACGCAGCCTAACTGAATCTCTGGACCGAACAGCTTGGAGTAAATTCCGAAAATTCTCTTTCAGGTTCACCACAGGCGCTCCATTCTACGGCGCATTCTTTGTTTCACAGTTCCTGGGTACTGATGGGGTAAAGTTGCAAATGTTGGACGACGGGACTGGAGCTGTTGCAACCTATGTGCTGTACAATTCCAACGACGAACCCGTGCGTCTTCTGGTGTATAATTCCAACTATTACGACGGTTCTGGAACACGCTCGAGCATGTCCGTCTCTTTCACTGGGGGACAGCTACCGTCTAGCGGTACGAAAACGGCAGTGCGTCTCACTGCTCCAAATGCAACATCAAGGGTTGATCAAGGAGCTGCCGTGACAATCGGCGTTGGCCAAACGGTGAGTCTCGTCAAGGTTGCTAGGATTTATCTCTTGACTTAGCCATCCAGTTTGACGGTAATTGCAACTCAGTTGGGACCCAGACAAGAGAAAATATAACTGTGAGCGGAAGCACGTTAACCGTTGCTGTTAGTGCATCGGAAGCATTGATCATATACTTGTGATTGGGGGCAAAGAGCACGCCAGTCATCATACCATGCAGTATGTAGTACTGAACACGTCAATGTGCATCCTTTTCTGCGCGTCCAGTTCCCTTCCTCCTATCTTTGGGTGCTGTACGAATAGCCTTCATCACAACTGTCAGACTGGGGTCTTGAACCAAAGCTATTGAGTGATCGGATTTTTCGGCAGATTGCTTGGATAGTCCGGTAGGACCCTTGACCTTTTTGGTAGGAGCGGCTGCGAAAACCTCGTCGATCTCGTCTTTGATCGTGGTCCTTTTTCGTTTCTTGAGGGTATCAGATTGCGCTGCCGCCTCGGGAGCTGGAATGGTGGAAGAAGGTGATCGCATTTCCTCTTTCACCGCAGATTTTTTTGAATGCAGCTCCTTCCATTCATCTGGTCTTCGCTGCAGAAGATATAAGTTGAGGTTTCGGCTGAAAAACCTCCCGTAGTGGGAGCCAGCTAGAAACTGTTCATGAGGCATGAGCGAGCGTCCTATCTTCTCCTGCCAAAGAAATGAGCGTGTATCTCAGGCCGGTTGGGAAGGGAAAGCAATCGACCTTTAGATAAGTATCCGCGAAGGCGAACAATCGATCCGTCACACGACTGCCTATGCGATCGTCCACCAAAAGATGAAAATTTCCGATGAAAGACAGTATGAACGACCGTTTTGCCTTGGCCGGCACAGTCGGGGAGTCAATCAGTGCGTCAAGCACGCGAGAACTGGTCGCGTTATGAGCCATTGCCAGGCGCTCATTCAGCGAGAGAGAATTTAAGCTAACAAGGCGTAAGCAGAAATTAATCGATGACAAAGTCGACAACTTGAACCTTGCAATGACAGGCATATTGTGTGGGTCCGACAAGCTCAGAAGGTTTTGAAGCAGAACAGACCCCTGGACATTGGTGTGAGTTTGACGGCCACAAATTCCGTTCTCCTCTGTATTACTGCGCTCGGCTGCTGTGGCCTCGCGTCCTGACTCAAAGTCCTGTGGAAATAGAACAGAGGATGAAAAGGTGGCATGAGTATTGATGGCAAGAACATGACAGTACCTGCGATGTTTGTAGAGACAGCACGCATGGAACCAATGACTTCCTAGCTTCTGGTGTTGTGAGATTGAAAGCCAGATACACTGCCTAGTAATTCAATGTTCGAAAATGATTGCTACGCTGGTAATGAAGAAAACATACCTCGATCGCACTATGCTCCGAAGAATGAAGAACTCTGGACCGATCGATCATAGCACGTAAGACGCCTGTCCTCGACGAGTCTACAGTAGGAGTCCATTAAACACAGATTGTATAGCACGAATGGAAGCTTACTAATCATTTTCTCCCAACTCCCTTGTAACTCGCTATATGCCTCCTCCAGTTGAACAGCATTTGTCCGATCTATTGCTTTCGCAACCACAAAATTGGCTACCGGATGTACGGCCAGTCGAGCTAGCTTTCCTTCTATATATGCATTCCATAACAAAGAGAAAGTGGCTTCGGGAGCTCGCTTCAGTATAACTTCAAGAAGATGTGATGAGGTCGGATCCCGAAATAATGTGCCGAAGTAATCAGACGGTTCAATGTTCTTTCTGTCTTCCTGAACTATAAACCCGTTCATTAGACGAAAAAATTGGGGAAACTTGAAGAAATAATCAATCTACTTACGAGAAGCAGAGACAACCCCACAAGAGATTTTATCCATTAAAGACTTTGGCTCGTTGGCCATATCGAGCTCTGCTTCTACGTCAAGCAACATCTACAACATTCTAAGCTTTCCTGCAAGTGTCAAAGATTTAGACTCACCATAAGGCAGGGACAAGCTACTTTATCTGCAGCCAAAGCTCGAACTTCATTGTCTCCTAATTGCTTTCGAACGGTCTCCACTAGAGTGCGCGCGGTGGCCCGAAATTCAGGGGGGGTAAGTCGGCTGGAACCTTCCTTTTCTTTGCCTTTGCTGTCAGAAAAGACCGATTTTAAGGGTCCTTGGCGAGACTTCCACTTTGCGCTCTTCTTGGAGCGCAATGTAGTCTGTGAGCCTTCATTGGCTTCGAAAGACGGTGTCGGGCAAAGAAGCCCTAAGAGCGTACGAATGACGTGGGAGGCAAAAGGGTCCATGATGAGTGAGCTGAAAACCGGGAGTAATTCCTGTCCAGGCGTAAGACAAGGAATTGAGGCTGTTCGCTCTACATACCTCGCAGACATCCAACACAAGACGGCTCATAGTCCGTAGCTCCCCATTAGGTGACTCGGGTACACTTGGGAATATATTTTTGACCTAAGATCAGTTCTAAGCACAAGGTCCAAGCACTACAGGCTCATCGTACTTCTCGAGTTATTGTATCGGCGGCGACAGTCAGGAAGGTCTGACACGCATGCGAAGCAAACCGATGTTTGACAAGAACCTCGTATCTTGCGTACTTTTTAGCGCGATATTTCAACGACATAAGACCAGGTACTCACGAGCCAGAAAGACTATCCAAGAATACCCTCCTCACAAAGTCGTCCATCGAATACGCCATTCGTTCCAATATAATTGAGCAGTCTGGATCTGTGGCCAATTGTTTTTCGCGACCCGCCATTTCAGTTAGTGCCGCAACAAAGAACATTTGTTTTTCTAAAGATCTTGTATAAATCATAGGAAACTTTCTTCGAACATTGGTCCATACCAGCATTGGGGTCAACATTGTGAACATTGTGCTGCATTTCCTCATTCTCCTGCCAATCGCAAATTTGACCATCAACAGTGCGAAAATATGCCTTTACATCTGCGTCCACATATCCAAAGGGAGCCTCGGCATTGAAGTCTTCTGTCCGAGTAGCTGAAACGATCCAAGAAGGCCCAACTGCCGGCTCAGATTGTGCTTCGAGGTGGGGATCAGGAGTGTCTTCTTTTGGTTTCTTATTCTTCTTGCCTCGTTTCCTGTTTTCTCTGGGCATGACGGTCGGTCGGTTTCGACAGTTCACCGTCAACGTTCAGCGGGTGTGCAAATTGAAAATGCAATCAAAGAAACTATATTACGTAATCGAGTACCGGAGATAATGATTACATCTGTCTTCATATTATAATGTGGTTCACTGGTGTAGGTACTCTAGTAAAATTTGAGAAATAACTTTCCAAGTCGAAGTCCGCACTCAAACCGAGCAAACAATAATTACTAAAAACGCCTCCGGCTATACGATGAGTATGCTCTGGAGGACAATAACAGTGCCCGTGTCCCTCCAGTTTGTGACCCGTAGACCAATGCATTCTGGTGTGGGCCTTGACATTTTCAATTTAAACTGCTTGAACTGCGCATGTTGATTTCTTCTGATCCTCGAGTCAAGGAAACGGATGATCACAGATGGGGACCAAGCTTCGCCGTGACATATAAGATTCAAAGACTGCAGCAGTGGAAGTAAAGTTGATGGAAAACAGGACTGTGGCTCGGTATTGGGGTGGTCTAAGAATGTCAATCTTGTCAGGAAATCGTCCGTTATTGGGTCGTTCGCAGCATCTCCTAGAGAAAAACGGAGATCGAGGGCGGATAAGTGAGGAACGGAAGATAGACATTGGACCAAGTGCGACTCCAACATGGGGAAATAGCTCAGCTGCAGAGTCTCCAGTGTCAGCGACAAACGCTCCATGAACCCCATGAACTCCGTGTGGTAGTAGGACCAAGTCGTTGGATCTGTGATTGTTCGAACAAGCCATTCCAAATGCAAAGCTTTTAGCGTGCTCAGTTCAAGCTGAGCTAGGAACGAAACCAAACAGTATTCCGGAGTTCTGTTGCTTTCACAACCATGGAGGATGATCCGAAGTTCCCGCAAGTAGGGTAGCACAACCTGATCCTCCAATCCACGCAAGCCATTGAACATGCACTTTGCATTCAGCACACAGCTTGACAAGTTCGCACAATGTGATAGAATGGCCGCACAGTCATTTAAATCCAGCACTTCTTCCGAACCTAGATTTAAATGGAGCGTCGTAAGCTGCCTCCATTTAATCCCTAAAGAGCGAGCATTGAGTGCTTTCGGAGCGCGCGCGCTACACGCCGCATCTAAAACAACAGAGTCGAGAGCGACCAAGTCGCAAGGCAATGAGTCGAGTATAAGAGCCAAGCAAGCAGCAGATACGTGGAACTCGAGATGTCGCCACCGGCAGCTCTGCTGTGATAGCAGAGAAAGAAGTATCGCCAGAGTACTAGGATTCGGTGATATCATCCTAGGATTAAAAGTCACTTTGAGGGATAAGGGTTGCCGTTTTGATCGTTGTAACCAAAGCTCCACTTCTGAGAGAGTGCAGTAGTCTCCCTTCACAGCTTCAGGGTTACTCGATCCTTCAAGATATATCTCAAAGGATGACCAAAGCTGCGAGACGGCACTCGCGAGGATGCGCCAGCTTCTGCACACTTTAAGAAGACTAATAGGAGCTTCTGTACATTTGAACCGCGAGAAGCGACTCTCAAGACATTTGACGAATATCTGCGTCTGCAGCTCGATAGGTAGATGCTCAAAGTAAGATCGTCCATTCCTGTGAGTATCACCGGGTGCCACAGTGGCAGCCTACGAAGATTTGATTAGTAGAGTAGAGACGAGACTGAGAGACTTGCCTGATATTCTTGGACTAGAGAAATCATCCCAGCAGACGGGGAAGACATCACAATTCAAGTTTTCAGACCAGAAAGGGGATGTAAATGAAGAAAGTAGCTTGAGGACACAAACTAAAAGAGAAAGAAGCAAAAATAGGAGGAAGAAACTATCTCGGAAAATGTAAAACCGTTCCGTTAGTAATTAAGAGAAACATAGCAGCAAAAGGGGTCAATAAATTTATCACCTCTTCACGCCACAGTGCGAACCATTTTTGGACAGCAGGAACCAGACGACACTTATTCAAGAAGAGATGATAATAGGTTCTCTCTGTAGTGAGCCGAGTGTCACATAACGCACGTCCTTAGAGCAACTCCCAAGAGCGACAGATATGTCGAATGCATGGAAGAGCAACATATGCGAGTCAAAGATTCGTTGAGTCGGTCCAACCTGTGATGCCAGAGTGACAGGTGACTCAATCCCACTACGCACCATCCGGACCTTACAATACCATTCTCAGTGAAGCGCGCCTCTCACCGAGATTCTTTCATGTCGGCACCGGAGAGCACTTCATAGCTAGACACCTCAAAAATCTGTGTCCATTGCGTGTCAGATTACGCTGGAATCTGGGAGATAGACACTAGGTGCTAGATGGAGAGATATGTAGTGACAAAAAGAATTCTCCACTGTGACCGTTTTTAAAAGAACTTCCCGAAATCGTAAGCCTCTTCGTGGCCAGATCCAGCAGTAGCCTTTTTAAGGTGTGATTTAGAAGCTTTGATGACGGGTTTCGCCACTGTAAGCTTTCTCGGTGGCAGAGCTTGAGCCTCAGACTCTGAGCGTTTAGCATGCGTGCCGGCTGTCCTAGCGGATTTACTCATGGGGGCTTTTGCATTCAGAGCAGCCTTTTTGCTCGGCGGAAATGAGGTTTGAGCAGCCCGTTTCCGCTTCTGTTTGCCAGAGAGTGGGACTGGTGCTTCTTCTTCTTCTTCCTCCTCCTCTTCCTCCTCCTCTTCCTCCTCCTCTGCCTCCTTCTCTGCCTCCTCCTCCCCTCTTCCTTCCTGTTCTTCATCTTCATCCTCTTCACTGTATTGAATTCGGTCCTCCCCGTCTTCATCTGTATCACTGTCTTCTGGGCCAGCATAATGCTCCTTAGATGCTAGTCCTCGAGAGTCAACCCGTCCCGAAACAAGTTTGACAAGCCCGCCGGCTCGCCGCATCTCCTTTCGGGCCGGCAAAAGCGATAAGACATCTTTGTCTTTTGCATAGATGCTTTCTAGATGGTCATCGAACGACGATGCAGTTGACGTAAAATCTGCGGGTGGTGTAGTGTACCAATGAATCTTCCCTGTACACCAATCGCGTAGCACAGTTTTTGTGGCCCCGGTTAGATCAAGAGCGCCACGCTGATGGGATGAATGTTTAGATTAAGTTACTTTGTCAAAAAAAAATAAGAACTAACTTTCCGGATCAGCTGTTGTGAGCGCGCTACGCCAGACAAGAACCCATCCACGTCAGCTGTGAGAAACGCTGGAAGACTGTACAAGAGCATGAGATCTTCAGAATTTGCTTTTGAGACCAAATATGCAACTGGAATCATACGTAGAAATCAGTAGAGAGCTCATAAAGAAGAATATGAATGAATACCTGCTGGCAATGGATCCTTCAGGCGGTCAATTCGGCCTTTGTTACGCAGCAGTATATCCCGCGCTCGAGTTTCATCTGCATCTGGAGCAGACTTGTCGCTTATCCATGTAAGTCCTGGCGTATCGATGAAACGTATTGGTTTCTCCGTTACATTTATCGTTACTTCCTGGGGTAATGCTGTCGTAGTCGGACCTCGAGATGACGAGGTTAAGGAATATATCGGAAGCACGGGTTTTTTAAGGAGAGAATTTACAAAACAGCTTTTGCCTGACTAGATACCTTCGATCAGGTGGCTAACCATCAGATTTTAATTGAAAACGTACATTCGTGACACCAACGACGGCGACGGTGAACGCAGATTCGCCTTTCTTGTCCTGCGCCCACTTACCAAAGCATTCAAGAATGGCATCAGCCCCGACAGCATCATCTGCAGGGTCTTTGGCTTTTCCTTTCCCCTTCACACTTGCGGGGATGAGGGGGTTTCCCGGTAGTAATGAGGTTGCAGAGCGGAAAAGGAATGTGGGATGTTGCTTCCGTAGGGCTGAAGCCCAAGCTGTCACAGCTTCTTGCGGACATAGATCTTGGCAAGGAATAAGTCATATAATGAGGAAGACAGGCATGAACATTCCACACCTATTTTGTTTAGAATGAAGACCGTTCGTCGTCCAGGTTTTGAAGCTATCATCTCCTCTAGCTCTGAGCTTCGAAATGATAGAGGGTCTCGAGCATCCAAGACCTCCACGACAACATCCGCCTCGTCCAACACGGCTTCAAGATGGGGTAAGTCCTGATTGATGAGCATCGGGGCGTCCTCTTCCTCATCCAGTTCATCTATCTCTTCAATCTCAGGAGCAGGCCTGGCCGTCGCCTTCACATTTAACCGTTTAGCACTAATGCTTGCAATGCCATCAAAGCCGTCATCTCCGTCTTCAACCTCTTTCGAAATAGTTTCACCGTTTTTTTCAGCAACTTTAGTTGAGGCTGCGGCATTCCTTTTTTCATCTTTTTTTCGCTGCTTCTCTTCCGCAGCCTAGGAAAAAGGTGATTCTAAGCTTTCGATCTCAATCCTCATCATGAAAATAGACCACGTACTAATCTCCTTTGTTCTGCTACTTCGGCCAAAATTTGGTCTTTGTAAGGGAACGTGTTGGGAATGCCTGGGTCCTTATTGTGTTCTGCAGGAGAACTAAGCTACTATATTTCAACCAAAAGGCGTTGAAACGCACTGGATTTCCACTGAACATTTTTCTTCTCTGCTTTGGCTTTCTTCTTTCGGCTCTCTCGAACTTTTTGTGAAATCTTTCTTCTGTCGTTCGTAGTACCCCGCTTGCTGGTCTCTGTTCCACGTCAGTATACAATGTGGACCAGAAGAACGTCTGTGACGCACTTTTTCTGATTCGAGGCATGTCGGAAGAAGGATAAAAACGAACGCCTGTGTTTCGGCTTCGAGGCTCGAGCTCAACTTCCAAAATTTCCTTATTGGGAAACAGCCCTCAAAGCATGCAGACCAAGAGCGCATAAATTTATAGTGCAGACGCAGTCTAAACCAAGATTTTCATTGGCCGTTATATACACAAGAACAGGTAGTAAGAAGAAAGCAGCTATCGAATGGGACAGCTTCCAAATTCATCTACCTTCGCGAAAAGTGGACACTTACCATTAGAAATTCCGACATTGGTTGGTGCCTTTATCGCCCGCATGAATTGGAATGACCACGTAAATGATATCTCTGTTAGACGCTTGGACCATATTCAACCTTGGGTCTTGTTCTTTCTAGGGATGGACGTGGAAGTATGAGCGATGCCGTAAGGCTCCAATTCAATTGCATCGAATTCGTTGAGCTCAGAGCTCAGCACGCGAATAAGCGCTCGTGTAACAGAATAGAATGATGGTGTACTTGTACTTGCAAAATCAAAATAGTGACGACAGCGAGAACGATAACTAGACAAAACTTGACACGAGATAACTTGGCAACTTGGAACACTTTTTGACTATTGAAGAGGCTCCAGTCTTCTTTTGTAGATATGAAAACTCGACAACTTGACGGCGAACGACCACCGCGATAACGGCACCTTTCACTTTTGACTTTTGCCCTTGACCCATTGCCTGCGGGTGAACAAAAAGCAGGGGAAAAGACATACACAATATCCATGTTACGCCACAGTGGGACTTCACCAGCGGGTTTCAGCAGGAGGAGCATCATACTCCCTGCCAGCAGCCCGAGCGGGGCTGCTGCCACGAGGGGGACTACGGGAATAGCTCCTGCGGCGCCTGTATTCAGGAGAGTAACGCCCGGATCGAGGCGGCGGGCTTCGACGGTCACGCCAGTCCCTACTGTCCCTACCGTACGGATCACGGTCACGGTCGCGGTCGCGGTCCCGGCGATGATCCCTGTCGCGGTAAGAAGAATCGCGGTAATCACGGTCGCGGTCCCGACCAGTGCTATAGTCCCGGTTTGAGCGTCTGTGACCCATGTACTCTCCTGGTGTTGGTGCATGAGGCCGATCAGTGACCGAGTAATCAACACGAATGCGCCGCCCATTGAGATCCTGTAATAAACAGTTGTAAACAGATGCTGTTGCTCCGCCAAGGAAGAACTTACGATTCCGTTGAGCTCTTGGATGCAGCGAGTAGCGTCCTCGACGGTGGCCATCTTTATGAATCCGAAGCCTCGGGAGCGGTCGGACTGAGATGCCAAGACCGTCAGCACATGCGAAGTTCGGGATCTGTGACAGCTTACCCGTTGGTCATAGACGATGGTGACCTTTTCAACTCGACCAAAACGACTGAACTCTTCGTCCAAATCACGCTCCTGTGTGCGGATACTTAGTCCAAACACTCCAAGTACGTTTGAAGGGTTGGGTGCCTGTCCTAGACGTGAGCAATTCTGACGCAACGTAGTGAAATATGGAACACACAATTGGGGCATGAGGAGGTCGTCTGGGAGCAGCTGCAGGTGACCTTCGACGGTAAGGGCTTCTATAGCCATTTTCACGGGCAGGGCTACGAGAACGAGAGCGGCCGCGAGGGGGTGGGGCAGCGTCGCGTTCCGAAGCACCACCAGCGGGCGCTGGAGGGACAGGGTCGTTGTATTCCTGAGTGTACGGGTCAGGGGGGATATTCGCGTTGTCACCGTACTAGAAACACGGATTGTCGAAAGGAAATGAATGTCAGTCAGTCAGCTGAATCAAGAATGACAGAGAGGGAGAATTCACCATGGTGGTTCAAGTGCAGGAGTTATTGACAATTGTTTGTGTGCGTTGTGAGATTTAACAGCAAATTACGAGGAAGGTACAGGGACGGTATCAATGTAGTCAGCTACTGATTCTAAAAGTGTACTGTATGGTAGCAATTTCGAAACCGAGTAGCGAGAGGAAATTAGAGGAATTGCTAGAGCAATAGCGAGCAAAAAGTTCAGTCAGTTAGGACAACGGCAAGTTCGTGCAGGCCGAATAATTGAAGCGGAGCTCGAACTCAAATTCAGGTGCTGCACAGTTGATCAAGCCTCCCACACTTTGTGAACAGTAACACATTTTCCGGCAAGAACAAGATGGTGAGCTCGTAGTCGTCGCTGGTGTGTGACACGGAATGTTGACATTCGGGATACACAGGGTATCGACCTTACCTCCCACCACGTCAAGAAGGGCCAACGAACGGCCCCCAAGAGCGAGGATCCTTACCTTCTTTTGCTCGTCAAAGTGCGTATACTTATTGTTTTGCTCTCGACCTTTCTTTAATCCTTCTACAGCTTTACCGCTTCTTGGCTCGCCGGACGGACTCGAACTTCAACAAGGTCAATAACACGGATTTTTGTTTAACTTGAAAACTTGCGATTAACTTGATATTCAGGTTATCCTTCACCGACTTTTCCTCTCCAAGATCAATCGTCCTCCTGTTTCCCTTTCCCGTATCGTAAAAGAGACCTCCAACACTCCCGATCTTGCTTCAAAAGTTATCGTACAAGTTGGCACTGTCACGGATGACGTCCGTCTGCTTGAGGTCCCCAAGTTGACGGTCGCTGCCCTAAGATTCACCCAATCTGCCAAGGAGCGCATCTTGAATGCTGGCGGTGAAATCTTGACCCTTGATCAACTCGCCCTCCGAGCACCAACTGGCTCCAATACTGTTCTCTTGAGAGGAAAGAGGACTACCCGTGAGGCTGCCAAGCACTTTGGCATGGGTAAGCTTTTGCAGTGAACGCATTGGTTGATGATTTTCACAAGTAATTTGCCAGGTCCTCACAAACACAAGAAGCCCTACACGATCTCCAAGGGTCGCAAAGTACGTAGTTTAACTAACATTGATGTACACATGATTCTCATCTATTGCAGTTCGAGCAAGCTCGTGGTCGCCGAAAGTCGCGTGGTTTCAAGGTATAAGTTACCTTTCAAAAACGATCTGCCAATGGAGCTGGTCGGAAGGGGGCGTTGGATGGTGTCTATTATATGCAATATGCCATGGTACCCGTTGTATTCCTACCCTACGATACGCAGTATGCACACGACACTTTCCGCATGTTTGACATCTTGCTGTCTTGTTTTCCGTGATGTTCTCGCGAATGAAGGAGTCACGAATGTACTGAGCAGCTACTGAGTACATACTGAGCCTCGAGATGATATCGCACGTTTCTAAGCGGTCTAGGCCTAGATTTTCTTTCCGTGGCGTTTACGGCGGAACCCCAAGAAATTGAGTGTCAAAAAGCGCCGTCTCTGCTTTTTTGCCGTTACCCCTCATAGACTCCAGAGAGAAAAAGCAGTCTGCAGAGGCATAGTGACGCGTATTTCGTGATTTTACTTCGTGTTCACTGCGTTTTTCTTTCGTCTGTCATTCATGGACGCGTTATTCGTCCCGCTGGCTGGAGCAGTGGGAGCCTCAGTCGACCAGGTCAAGGTATGTCTTTAGCACAACATCATCGTCTTTATACGCAATTGACCTGTAATATGTAGCTTATATCATGCCTTCTAGTCGCATATCCGTTGGGTAGCATTTTCGTTCGCATTCCGGCTCAAAAGCCGGCCTTCAAGCACCTGTTCAACATCGGTGTCTCGTTGTTCTACTTTTTTCCTATGTTGAACATGTACTCTGGCTTCTTCCAACTGCTCGCCGACGTACTGGTGACATTCTTCGTGGCAAAGTTCAGCCGTAGCCCGAACATGCCTTGGTTCATTTTCGCGTCAGTACTTGAATGAATGTACTTCCTTCTGTTCATATTACTGACAGCGACACCTCCGCAGATTCATCTTGGGCCATCTTATGATCAAGTGAGCATGAAATTTCACTACGTTGTATGCCTGCTTACCCTCTTCGAAGCCATCTCATTCGTGCATTCTATCAACTGAGTTATGAAACTATAGAGGTCACCGGTCCTCAGATGGTGCTCACCATGAAGCTGACAACCTTTGCTTGGAATGTCTGGGACGGTCGCAGACCCCAAGAGGTATAGATCATTTGCAATGCATCAGCGCGTGTTGTTCACTGAAGATCGTTTACTTTAGGACCTTGACAAATGGCAACTCGAAAAATCTGTTCGCGAATTCCCTTCGTTGCTCGAATTCCTTGGATATTCGTAGGGCTTACATCATATGCACGCTTCGCTATACTGATGCACGTTCAAAGCTTCTATTTCCCTGGTGTATTGGTCGGCCCTTATCTTGAATACGCCGACTATATAAACCTCGTGAATGAAAGGATCTTCAGAGCGGCGAACTCTGATGCTAAGGGTGGACGCCACCTTCCTTCTGGACGAAAGCGTGTTGGATATCGTAAGATGATCATGGGGCTCATCTACCTCGGCGTCTTTGTGGTCTTTGGTGGCTCCAACAATTATTCCGTCCTGGTTACCCCTTGGTTTGCTCAGCAGAGCTTCTTGTACAGGTAAATTTATAGAGTCGTCTCTCGTATTGGGGTTCTCATACTTTTCAAGACTCGGAATGGCACAGCTATATGGCACCTTTGAGAGGACTAAATACTACGCGATATGGACACTGACGGAGGTAAGGTAATAGTTCTGGTTCTTTGCCTGATCTAAGACCCTCTCTTCAATTAATTCAGGGTGCAAGCATTCTGACGGGTCTCGGCTTTACTGGATTTACGCCTTCAGGCCAATCTACCTGGAATGGTGCCGCTAATGTTAACCCAATGGTTATTGAATTCCCGTCCAACTTCAAGGTCCTTTTAGATTCATGGAACATGAAGGCGAACGTGTGGTTGCGCGAGTGCGTGTATAAGCGTGTCACGCCCAAGGGCGCAAAGCCTGGTTTCAAGAGCAGCATGTTGACCTTCGCAACAAGTGCTTTCTGGGTAAGCAATCCCTCTAATGATAGCGCAGTTCTGGTCGTAATCGCCTTTTATGCATAGCATGGAGCCGCTGTAGGCTACTACCTCACATTCCTGATGGGAGGTTTTATCACGACCGCTGCACGTCTCGTTCGAGCCAACATACGTCCTCTCGTCCTCCCAGATGCTGGACAGGCGCCTTCCCTAGCAAAGCGACTATACGACATCATCGGCTCGATCACATCCCTACTAATCCTCAACTACGTCGCTGCTCCTTTCATGTTACTGACGTGGAAGGATTCAATCACGGGCTGGTCAAGACTAGGCTGGTACGGTCATTTTGTCATCGGTGCCGGACTCCTGTTCTTCTATGCTGGTGGAACCAAGTTCTGCAGGGGTTTTCAGAAAAAGCAGGGCAAGACTGTCCCGAAGCCCTCCGTCAGCGGGACCTCCACCCCCGTCATGGAAAAGACTTTTCAAGTCCCGCCTTCCTTCGATAAGCTCGTTCCTCCCGAGCAATGATGCTAGTCGATATGGAAAAGTACAGTAGTCGCACGGCACATTTTCTTACTAGTGTTCACTGCTCACACCTACAATGCTAATTCTGACGGTAACTCGATAAAGTGCAGCGTTACTAGTCTATCTAAATGCTTATATACAGTCATATGGAATATTGGATGCAATGCTTCACGTAGAAACTTAGAATGTTTGCTCCTCGGTTAAAGATGCCTTATACATTCGTTCTGGCGCACGTTTACAATGGCAACAATATTTGATATTTGACAAACTCCTCATTGATGAACGAGTCTACTTGTAAGGACGGACCATAGATTCAAGACGTCCACCGCGATAGATACTCCCTTACACCTGGGCAGCGGTTGGCATCGATGAATTATGAACAGTGGGCTGGCCGGTCCACTGTGACTGCTGACTAGGTGGGTACTGAACAGGTGAAGAGTTCACTACCGGCTGGGCGTTTGTTGTCGTGGACTTCTCTAATTCCGGAGCGGTTGTTGCGCCAGGTGCTGATCTCGCCAAAAAATTTGTCTCGCTCACGGAAGACGTCCACACACGCTGTCCTCGAGTCGAGCCGATGATGGCGAAGACGAGAAGTGTAACGGTATACCCAAAGACTAAATACACTGTGTCAGCCTAAACGTCCAAATCTGGGCGAGAGCGGACGTACGAATGATCCAGCTCAAGAAAGTGAATGCCTCGATGGCGGCGAATTCTTTGCATGCGGCGTCAACATCGGCTGCGAACGAGGTGAGTTAAAGAGCCAACTTAAACCGGAATGCTACTGACGATTGATGAAGCCACAGCCGGATGGGAAAATGGCCAGATTATCCTGTGCTGTCAGGCCAGCACTGGCCAAATACAAAACCCAGAGAACAACTGCGAAGAAGATCAGTTAAACGAGTGCTGTTGTTGGTACGTGGAGCACTCCTACATAGCCATGCAAGTTCAACGACAACCATTGAGGTAAATGCCCCGCGACGCGTGAAGTCGATGCCAATCCTACGATGCGGGATAACAGGTAAGAAGCCAGACTGATAGTTTTGAATGTATAATATTCACATCACCGGCAATGTTATGATACTCAGAGAGGCACTGGCGATGGCCAGCGCAGCAAAGGCAAAATATCCACCAAGGAATTGGGTAGTAAGAGATGTCAAATGTGCAGACAGCCCAAGAACAACTACAGAGAACACCAGCACCGAACCTTCAGCCTTGTCAGCATTAGAACGACAACGAGAAATAAGAAAATAATCACAAAGCACAATCAATCGGAGTAGAGAGATGAAGCTCATAGCCATGAAAGACACTGGGTGGAATTGGCTGGGGGTATTGGAATGAGAAGCTACAAGTCGAGGTTAGTCTCTCATTTTCATTTTATACAAATTCGACGGTCGTCAATCGTGTTCAAGGCAGTTTGAGTTTTGACATAAAGGAATGATGCAGGCTATTGCCCCTGACACAAGCGCTCATATCGATGAGGCTAAACCTGAGTCTGCCATGTTTGGCAGCCACATACCCGCTCTCACGACAAGTCCCAGCAGCAGCAGCTTCTGTTATTCGCCTATAGACAGATACTGTGAGCTTTCTTTTACTTACAACGATACCCACCAAGACATGCCATAGACAGCCAAGGCTCAAGCAAGGGCTTACCTAGGCTTACAAGAGCGGAACTGGGGATAATTGACGGTTTTATGCCAGCATTTGACAGCTACATGTGAAATCAATAAGAAACCCTGACTCAAATCGTTGAACGTGGAACACGAGTACCGGTTACGACGGATGGCATTAATTACTCCACTGGATTGTACGGTGTACCAGACTGTCCTTTCGCTTACAATTGACTTGAGAATTGGAATCGGTTAGACGAAGCCAAATCTCATGAGCTTTGGATATTCAACTAGCTGCGCTGCGATTAGACATTCAGCACAAGCATAAGTCTAGTCAGTTTCTCACCTCTCCAGTTGCTAATAGTTCAAGTATCAATAGCAATCCTTGCAGTACCACAATGCCGATCAGCTGTCAGAATACAGTATAATGATACAGTCTATGATAGATGACAGATCGCACGAGTCCATATACGTGCGCAGATAGACGCACATAAAAGTGTACTCCCATCTCGAGTAGATAGAGTCCGAATCTTTTCCCGCATCAGTGGTTTTTTACTCCGTCGCAAAGCTTCCTTGTCCTGAACTAGATCCACTCCCCGAGGCCGAAGCCGAGGTCAGCACAGACATCAGTGTAGGCCGAGCACTCGCAGGCGTTCGCCAGGCCATTGTGCTAAAAAAGTGCATACCAGGACTCTCGTTGAATGAAGGCGTAAGCGGAGTGGGGTTGCTACCCAAGCGCTCCGACACATCATCTATCACAGAATAGTGAAACGTTGGCGTGACAGATACAGCGCCTCGGGCCCCGTCATTCATATGCACTTGCGCCGGAGGTGCAAAGTGCAGTGAACTTGTCGTACTGTACTCTGTGTGTTCCGACTCTTCCGATTCTGTCACTGTCAGACCTGAAATAGTTGCACGGTCTATGAACAATTCCGAATCGTTCAGCGCAGCACACGGAGTCGAGCTCCGTGTCGAAGCCAATGCAAGAGGGAAGCCGAATACATCTGGTGAATTTCCAAATATGGGCTGCAGGGAAGCATACAAGGAATCCGCATCATGCACGTCAAATGATGTCGACGTGGCAGAGGCAGGCTCGGATAGAGACTCTGTTTCAGCATTCCGCCTGAAGGGTAACCTAGCTGCAACCTCGGCCTCATCTAAAGGCTGATTAATGTTTCTTGCCCAAGAGGATGGGAACAGCGTCGAGATCATATCACCAGAAGCACGCTCCGCCATAAACCCCGAAGTAACCCTCGCCATAATATTCCGTGTTTGTGCCGGGGAACCATCATCCTCAAGTTTCCACCACGCATTAGGTGTCTCTCCCAATTCCAATCTCTGCCCAAACAGATTCACTCCTCTTTGATGCTGGCGCCTCCGACAGAACAATAAACAGAACAGGAGGAAGAGGAAAGCCAGTACGCCTAGAATACTTC
The DNA here is from genome assembly GCA_000296255.1 of Omphalotus olearius VT 653.13. Lineage (NCBI taxonomy): Eukaryota > Fungi > Basidiomycota > Agaricomycetes > Agaricales > Omphalotaceae > Omphalotus > Omphalotus olearius. Next base: position 200,556 of record JH814832.1, on the reverse strand, counting down.
CAATGATAGTTGCCATATGCCGATGTGGTCTAAAGATTTCAATATCAGACGAGATGTCTTTTGAATATTGATTCTACTCACGTAAGGGCGGAGACACTGTTACTGCCACCACCTGTGCCACTTTCCGTTGGTGCCTGAGAAGAGATCGTTTGAGGTGGAAATGTCCCTAAAATCGTCGTATGCGAAGGAAAACTGGATACATACATGTCAATAACAGAAAGGAACATTGAACAAAATCGACATACTTATCCGATAAGGCTGTTCCCGAGGTTGTTCCGCTTGCAGAGGAGACCGGAGGCTCGGAGGACGGCGAATTGGAAGGGCCCGTTAGAGAAGTAGTAGACTGTGAAGCAGAGGGAGATGATTCTAATAAAACTGTTCTAGAGGTCTGGGAGATAGATAGTGAGGTGGAGGGCAAATCAGAAGTCGGTGAGGGGGAAGTAGAAGGTGAAATGGAGGACGATCCGGAAGGTGTCGGTGAGGGGGAAGTAGAAGCTGCAGTGGAGGGCGGAACGGAAGATGCCGGGGAAGGGGAAACGGTCTGCGAAGGAGAGGGAGAGGAAGAGTTGGATGATGTCGGTGAAGGGGAGGTGAAAGATGAGGAGGATATAGTGGCGGAATCAGAGGCCGTCGGCTCGGAGGAAATGGAAGAAGATGAGGGAGAACTGGCTCCACCTGATTCAGTCGATAAATTTGATGTTTGACTAGATGCACTCGTGGCTGACTGCGTTGGAGAAGAGGTTGAAGCGGGGTTTGTTGGACTGCCCGTTGAGGCTATTGTGGATGCTGTGGATGATTGCGTCGATACAGTCTCTGTAGATGAAGGTGTGTTTGTCTGTGTAGAGGAAGAATGCGTATCTGATAAAGATGATGAAGTCGGATTCGAAGGCGTAGAGGATGTCGACGCAGTACTGGACGATGAACTAGACGTCGAAGCTGACGTCGTTGGTTGTGTGCTCGGTGCACTTGTTGAAGATGAGGAAGTAGAGGGGGAGGACGTAGGAGTTGCGGTAGACGGAGAGGTAGACGGAGAGGTCGTTGTGGTGAATGACTGAGTTGTAGGTGATTCTGTACTTGTCGACTCTGTCGATGTACTTGTAGGCGTCTGCGTCGACGTCACTGTGCTTGTTGAAGAAGTATCTGTGGAAGTGGAGTCGGAACTCGTAGAGGATGGGGAAGAAGTTCGGGTTGCTGTGTTCGACGTGGACAACGGCGGCGAAGGCGTAGCCCTGGTAGAGGAAGACGTTGACGTGCTCGAAGTCGACAAAGTCGACGACGTAGTTTTCGTCGGGGTGCCAAACAGGTCGTCAAGAATGCCATTCACCAGGCCCGTCACAAGACTGACGCTGTCGTCGACGAGCTTCGTAATGTCCAAGTCTAGATCCCGTTTTTCATTATGCTCAGTCCAGAGCACATCCAATGGGACGGGAGTCGGACACGTCAGACCATCTGGCCATACACGCTCCTCGCATGGTAGCACAAAAGCATTATCGACCGGTGTCGGGGGAAGAGTGCCAAGCTGAATCAAAGCAAAGTATTGTGGTGCAGCTTGAAAGTCCAGAACGACGCCCTCTGCGCGCATATTTCGGGTGAAGATATCGATGATAATCTATATATATGATATATATGTTCCCTGGAAGTTCTATGAGAATATACGGGTCAGTCGTCAACAGCCGGGCACATCATGGAACGACAAGTCGAGACACGTATTTGGGTGCATGAGAGGACAGACAAGAAGGCACGGAAATGCCCTGACCGAGTCTACGTCCTGGGACAGCGCAGCTATTAAAGGATCTATGTTGCCAGCTAGAGAATGGTAAGCAACTGTCTGCCCCTGGCAGATGAAAAGATGCTCACCTGGGCAGTGATTCACGCGGGACTCGGCATCAGTCTTTGATGATTTCCAGGTGCTCACCGGCTTTTACATTTCATCGTTATCCGTCTCGAGAGCATTGCAGTGAACAGAGTAACTTGTGCTGAAGGTATTCGAGTAAGCAATGAACGTTCTGGGAACCCGAAGCGGTTCGGTTGAGACAGCTTTTGCTCCACATTCCATCACTCATCATGAAGATATCATTTACATATCAACATTGCAAAGCATGTGTGAACTGATGAATCTTGAAGAGTATTGCAGGAATAGGCAAGATGTTGCGTGAATTGGCTTGGCTCGTACGATAGTTACATACTTACAGGGCTTACAAGGCAGAAGAGCTTGATACAGCTGGAATGATGCCCTTACGTCTCATCCAGCCCAAGGAATAATATATGTATGCCACGAAATAAGACAGGCTAGAAATACTTAAGTAGCAACCGTTGAAGAAGATAAACCGTATGAGATAGATAAATCCCAAATGACCACAAATGTAACAAAGCGTGCAACATCCTGCTCCGAGTACAATTCCCAGAGATCCAAAGTCGACGTGGCTAAATCGCATGCTAACGCGGAACAGTGTCTCTGATGATAAACTCACGCTTGTCGTCAGGAACAGCAGTGTCTCCCCAAAGTGAGTGGATGTCAAACCAACTCGTCACCGGCGCACCTGCCTCTTGAACAGTAAAATCAAGATGCGGGCGCCGAGCAGCCAATTTGTGCGTCACCACATGGCATACCATGACAAACATGATGAGGAATATGATGAGGGCAGTACGGGCCTTGCAGTTGAACAGGGACTGGAACGGTGAATAAGACGAAAACCGCTCATAAATAGAGGGTTTCGGTGGCGGAGCGAGGAACGCAATTGAGTAATCATGGGCAGAGGACGGCGAAGATGGTGTCACGATGATTGCTGGAAGAGGAGATTTTTCGGTGATGAGAGGCAGAGAGAGATCTGTTGCACGGAGAATTCAGTGACTCCGAATCAGAAAGACATATTGGCTGTAAGTTGAACATACCTAGAGGTGCAGGTATGAGGGTATAGTCTAAGCGCTGAGGCAACCGGTGGCGACGAGGACCTACAGCACAAAATGGTGAGTAACCTGCACCGTAAGTAAAAAGTGCACTGCACTCACCAGGACGAGCCATACTAAAGACCAAAGTGTGTTGTGTGTTATCACCACGAATGAAAAACTTAAGAGGTGTACAGGTAACGATTCAACGGTCTCCGTCTCACTCAAGAGCTAAGACAACTGAACAAAAGGTTGGAAGGAGGATTGTAGAAATGAACGTGTGTGGTAAAGAGCGTAAGGCTTAGTGCCAACCGAAACAGAAATCTTGAGGGGAAGAGTGAGAGGCAAAGCACAGCGACAAAATAAACAGAATATTCTCGTCGGCCTCCGTAATCGCTAAGGGTCCACGTGCAACGCCGACCCCTTCCTCTCACTTCCATCATCTCAATGTTCTCTAATCGCCAACATATTCTCTCTTACAGCACAGCGTTCGCTGAAACCAAATCAAAGGAAGAAAGCTGAGGTACCAGTTTCAGGTCCCAGAAGTAGCAACTCCTGTTATTCTTGTCGGTTGTCACGGTCAGACGTGCCTGAATGTGGATTGGTCATTTCTGATACAGGTCAGGCACATCAACATAAATCTGATGGAAAAACATACGAATTCAGCTGCGCGGCATTCAGGGAGACTGAGGGAGTCGAAAGAGAGAGAGACAGATCTAGAAACTTAAAGCACAGACTGCGTTGATTCTTCGCTACACTTGGTTGAACGTGCGACTCTGCTCGCAGGCATTCGTGGTGAGCTCGTCCTTCTCTAGATTCCATTTTCTTAGCTGGCTCATCCCTCTAGTATGCTACAGCTAATGTCGACCCCCCGCACCAATCAGCTCCTGCTCGCTCAGCGAATATCCCATGGCCACGTCGGACTCATGTCAACCCTTCTCGAGTCGATGTATATTGGTGAAGTACAATCGTAAACGCTCGCAGCAGAATGGTTTCTCTAGACACGTCGGACATATCACAGTAACGAGCCGAAACGTGTCGTAGTCAAGGATGGATCCGAGATAAATCCCGAACCTACATACACAGGTTTCAGCGTCCGTGGCATTCGAGTCGTGGTCATTCACACTACCGTATATTTTGGAGATGCCAAGACTACTAATACCGACGTCTGCATGTTGACAAGTGACTTTCCACGCCGCCGGTACAGCATTCCGTCACGCTGTGGAGTTTGGTTGGCCTATTATACTCAGACTGTCTATGAGGTTGAATGACTTCTGTACAACATCTCGAGTCATTCCTTAACTTCGACTGATGTGCATGGTGCATAACACTATCACGCCCTCTGTCATGCAACTCACGATCATCCAGCGTTTCTATTCCATTTCTGCTTTCAGCATTGGCTTTCCCCATACCTTTCGAACGCCGAACGCCATGACCTTCGTCACGAAATTGCGCCTGTCGACCACCAGAAATTTACCTTCGAACGCCTCCCTCTTAGAGGCGGTGGAGTCAAGTCATCAAGTCAAGAGCAACTTAACCTAACAGTCGGCAGCAGGCAGGATCACAACTGCTTTTACTCTCAACTTCTTGGGTTGCAGTTCAAAATTCAAATATTGGCTCGAACTATCAAAGAATGCTTGGATCTGCTTGGATCCTCACCATTTGGGCCAACCGCGGCAGCGTTTCGAATTTTCGGTCCATACTCTTCTGCCGCGAACCCCCGAATGCCAATGGTGATACCAGCTAGTGAAATTCTCATTTCAACTCTCCGACGTGAAGACGTCAGGGTTCATTGACGACTTCTATAGTCTTTCGTCTGAGACTGGCACAACTTCCATCTGATCCAGCTAGTCTCGCGAGGTAGCCTGGGCGCTCCTGTAACCACGCTCGACGGTGCACCGACAAGATAGTCATCAAAGGCGAGAAACCTGATCCGGAACGTGACTGCAGAAGGGCCTTTCCATGCGCTTTAGTGATCTACCGATCACAAATTAACGCTCAAGTATGGAAACGCGAAAAACCAAGCGGGAAATCTGATTGCACCGTATCAGATGCGGCGCATGAAAGCAACCTCCATTCAAGTACTGGAGCTCTGAGTGGCCACGCAGTATTCAACGAAACTATGTAGGGCGGAAGTAGATTGTTTAGATTTTTTCATGTACTCACTGACATGAATACGTATGCAATGCAATATGTGCAGGAGAACCTCGCTGCGTCTCTTGAAATGTCTTCCTTTGTCTTATACACCCAACTTGCGTGGTTACGCAGTGATCATGTGGCTGTTCATTAGTTTCAACTGCTGCAGTTTCAGACTTGAAATTGAACTCATGAAAGCGATACCCTCAACATGCATTTGCTGGTTAACGCAAAAAATTACTTCTGAAATATACCACTTCTGTCCATTAAGATCTGGTAGCAACCTGGTAGAGTAAATCCTAGAGTTCAGTCAAGCAGGGCGATTTTCCATCATCGTAGCAATCAATCTGCACGGTGATCACGGTTAATCCACGAAGTTCAAACGTTTAACCTGTCTAGTTCGGTGCCAACACAGCATTTCCCCAACTTCACGAGACGAGACAATTTGATATCCACTTCGTGAGTATATAAGAATGTAGATGAATTCGAGAGAATTAGACCTCTCTACCCAGGTTGGTGGAGTTCAAGAACATTTCATCATGCTATTACTCCGGCCCATATTTGCGGTTCTCCTGTTCCTCTACCTGGTTGAGGGTTTGCCGATTAAACCAACTCGGAACGTACAAGAGCCCGCCACTCGTCGATCTATGGTTCCGCTTGCGGATGGGAATAGCGAGAAGTTTGGAAAGCGACTCAGTGACGGTTTGCAATGGCAAGCGACAGGTCAGAAAAAATCTGTTATCCTTACATGACTGACGAGAACCTTGAACTCTTAGGCAAGCTATATGAAGGTTGTGTTCACAAACCCGGGCTGGCAATTAAAAAATGTTACCAGCTGCAATTGTCCAGCGACCCAACGAAGGAGTTGGATCCCGGTCACCGGAGCAGTCCGAGGCAGCGTATCGAGTTCGAAACTCCAACGTTTGAGCCTAGAACAACGCATAAATATAAATGGCGATACTAGTGAGTTGGTTTCTCCAGAGGAAACCACGACCTTATTGATCTGCATTCCTATCGTGTAGTCTGTCGTCAGAAACCGGCACCACCTCAAAATTCTTCCATCTCATGCAATTATTCTCCCGGGGCGAAAATAAACCTGTAATCACCCTTGATGCTGTTAATGATCGACTCGAGATTAAAGACAACTTCCGTCATTGCAAGCAGCCTGAATGTCCCTCGATACCCTTGAGCAGCTTCACCGACAGAACCACGGAGCATACGATGAAACTTACTTATAAGGACGCGTCGACTGGGAGCTTTGAATATGTCGTGAAAGATCTGAAGGAAAAGAAAGATCTTTTAAGATATACGGTGACTGGTGATCTGGGGGGAGCTGATTAGTGAGTTATTCGAATGATATGCAGCGCAAATCAGAGCTGACCGTGAATATTTCACAGCATCAAATATGGGACATATCGCCATACTGCTGCACACATGACACAATCCCTGTGAGTAGCGTGAAAATGAAAGAAAGAAAAATTGACTCATTGACTTGTATTCTTGTAGTGCCATGGTCGGAGACTTCGAAGATTTAAGCCGGAAATAATGAACGAACACATAGTTGCACACTCCTTACATCGAATTCCTTTTTACTTACTTTATCTAACCCCACTCCCTGCTTGCTTTGGCTCGAATTTATGATACCCAGATACTTACTCATCTACATGTGACGGCTGTGCCGAATTTTATACTTTGTAAACTTGGACGTGATTCGCGCATATCTAGAAGAAATTAGTCTATAATGCGTCCGTGTGCCGAAAAGGTGAGAAGTCCATTTTCCTCCACAAAATTCTCAGCAGTAGAAGTTAAACTCGATAAGTTTTGGGGCTTGAACATTTTGTCGTGGTAAATCGTTTCTCTTTTGTACGACCTATTCATAAACTTCGAATTCCTATAGCTAAACATAGGGACGGCAACAAAACGAGGTATATTCGGCTCATATCTGCACTCACATAGTTTTATTCTCCTGGAGTACTCGCTCCACTTCTCCAATCCTTCCATCTATTAATCGCGACAACGTGTCCATGCCCTTCAACACGCCTTCGTCAGGACCTTCACCTACTTTGATGCGTGTATGGGCAAAGTCAATCAGTTTGACGGTATATGGGGGCCCCGGCCGAATTCCTTGTTCATCTCCATCGTCCTCATCCTCGCTATCGTCTTCTTCGTCCTCATCTTCGATATCTTCCGATATCCATTTCAAGCCTTCCTCGGCCTTCATGATATCAGCCTCATAAACAATGAGAATACTCCCGCCAACCATGCGCAACTCTAACTCTGCGACAGCTTTCCGTAGTTCTGCCAAGTCTGCTCTGAGATACTCCAGAATGGGTAGAAGGATATGGGCAGGCAAACCCAGCGAGAGAGAATTCTCAGTGGTAGATGACGATGCAACGGGAAAGGCGCGCCTGATTCCCTCAGGGAGATCAGAGACCTTGATAGACTTGCCATAGGCCTTGGGCGTCACGACTGGTTGAGATGTCGAGTTGTCGTACACCTATTTGGCGGACATATTAGCGTCATAGTAGATAATATTGTGTCAAAGAAGAGACTGACTTGAAAGCCTGTCAGTCTGATGCCACTTTCCAACGAGGTAGTCTCTCTGGCTTTTTTCTTCATCCGCTCGACCTTCTCAGGAGGCGCATCCTCGTCATACAACACTGTTCCTAGTTTGACGTCCAAGATATTAGGTTTCCGAAATGGGTGCGAAAGATTTTCCAGTACTATGGATTGTATTGGGTAGGACGCTTTGTCAGTCTACACAGAATGGAAGCATGATTGTTTCGGCAAAACTCATCTTTATGGGCGACTTCAGTCTGTACCTCTTTCACCGCGATGCCACCGACCTCACTTGTCTTACTGTAATCCACCTCGCCCTCCAATTTCAATGTGCCAAAAAACTTCGGAACGAAGGGCCGCAGATTGTGGAATCGTTCGTCACTGGCGAAATCGTGATAGAACTTCTGTTCCAACGGTAACGCAGGCTTGATAATCAGAGAGCCATCCTCTGTTGTTTGTACGCCTGCATGTCCACCCACTTGGGACTTCAAAGGAATGGCTGTATGGGATGAAGACATGAGTTGTAGACGATCTGTTTGGCTACTCCGACACAGCGTGGATACTTGGCACTCCGCATCATTTTGACAGTGTCACACCACAGGGCTCAACTCTCTGTTCAAGATGACTCAAACTTAACTTTGTTGTCTCCCATCTTGTCATGAAAAGGGCAGGCAAGATTGGAGACCTTTGACTTGTGACTGAGATGACTGAGAACAGGAATCAAGTTGCTCTCCGAGTCTATGCAGCGGCGCTCCCATTCGGAATAAGGAGGCATCCTTTTCTCGTCTGCTTTTCCATTTCTACGCTGTCAGTGCATAGTATTCCAAGCTCTGTCATCTCTTTATAGCACGCTTCCAGACGCGGGCGTTGCTTAGTTCTTCAAACACACACTTGGTATGTTCTGATACGTATTGATTCTATGTGTTGAATGACGAGAACTCGCCTGTGGCACTAGTTCCGGTCGGGCATCTCGCTCCGGTTTGCCATAAATGACCTGCGTGTTTTGAAATGATAACTTTTCCACATCAAGATCACCACATAGTAGAACCAAGTTTCGAGATCATAAATAATGCTCAGATCTACTGTTTCAAGCGAAATCTCCGTCAATTGAAGCGGGATCGGGGTTATCCATCCTAGAGCCCAACAGTTGCTCACCCCACCTTCACGAATCTTCCACACAAATGGTACAGTAAATGTTCCTCGTCCTCCTCTGATCCCTGAGGTTTCCAGGTCTTACCTTCCTTCCACATCCCAACCTCCTTTCCAGCCCCATCAATATCCTTCATACCCTCAATCCACTGATCCGTCGCACAGTCCAACCGGCAACCATCGAAAAACAACGTCCAGACCGGGCTCCAAACCCTTTGCCACCACGCAATATCCTCACGGGAACTCCTGACGTGTTCAAAGATAAGCAGCTGCCCGCCGGGTCTGAGTAGGACCCTGATGAGGCGCGTCATTGCATTCTCGGCGTCTGGGATGGAACATGCGGTGAGAATGGAGACGACTGTGTCGACACAGTGGAGGTCTCCACCTAGAGCGTTGAGGATCGAAAGTGTGTCCTCCGCGCCGCAGGGAAGTAGTACCAACGAGTTGTCGGACTCAAAAAAGCCCGCTTCGGCGGCGGTCTCGCGCAACTTGGTGTGCATGAGCGTATTTGGCTCTATGGCGACGTATTTAGTTACCTTGCTGTGGTCGAGATATCGCGCAGTGTGACCCAAACCTACGGAATATAAGTATGAATATGCACTCGATATGAAGTTTGATAAAGATGTCATAGATCAATGCAGTTCTGGCATCAATTTTGCGACTGTGTACTTGCCTGCTCCTAGATCAATCACGACACCTTGTGCATTAGGTGTCAATAACGCTTCCTTATTGCCAGCATTGAATTGATCTTGAGGCGGGCCGAATGCAGCCCATAAATGCGCCATGAAAACCCGCGACAGCTGAAAAACGTAACTGGGATTCCGACATAGGGTTTGTAGGGTAGGCATCAACGCGTATTTAAGCGCCTCCTTCAGCGGGAGTAGCAGAGAAAGTGCAGAGGAAAGCTTCATGATTTCCTACTGAATCTTCGTTTGAAAAAAACGAGCTGAGTTAATGTCATTAGCAGAAAGATTTACCTCGCGAGGTCCTGAACTTGAGATAGAGACAATATTATTGAGAGTAGCTATAAAGATAACTGACCTTGAATGAAATCGTTTAACGAAAATCTGCGTATAAAAGAAATAAATACGAGACTATCCACCCCACGATAAAGCATAAAATTTCACCGAATAACCCTGAGACTTGTGTTCTTTCTGCTCAATGGCTCAAACGACTCTGCTAGGAATTGATACGAGCAAAAGGAAAAAGGAAATAATACTTGAGTCGCTACACAACATCACGGGAGTATCCGAATATAAAGGGCCTATCAGGTCCCATATTATGAAGACCCCCACGATGTTAATTGATGATCCAAACTATCCCAGCCGATTTCATGAACGAAGAGAAAATCCTGGTGTCGCTGAAGAAGAGTCTCCCTGGGGTAGACCGGGCATTGTGCGGGACGGCGTTGGTGCTATAGCCGCTCATTTATCCCACTGCCATTGTTAGACACGGATTTCAAGACACTGCGGACGCAGACATACTTCAATTGCACCCGGATACTACTAGCATGCGTTTTGCCCTACGGCCCCGCCTCTCCGTGCTAATGAATGGGCATTCTCCCGTATTCAATCGTTCTTGATCATCATCCCACCAAAATGCCGACTAAGATCCGTATCATACTTCGAGAAGTGCGCACTCAAATTCACGGTTTGTGGGGAAGGAAAAAGGATATGCACGTGACTCTACGCGTTATGGACGCTTGTTTATTTCAGAGGCTCCAACCCTTCATGTCTTCCGCTAGTTCTCTATCCTCGTTTCGTCAAGACTCTGAAGATGAACAATAGGTCAAGACACGAGCCTTGTCACAAGGTGCTGGAATTGCCTTCTATCCGGTCGATCTATCCTTGTATACCGGATGTCTCCTTGGATTCATGTGTTGTATCCCTGAATGCGAGTATCGATGGTCTACGAAGCTCGACTAGGCTCTCAGACCCTTCATCTATATTAGATCAAGACCTGCTTGAAGCATGCACGCAGACACGAGTATGTGAAAAACCTCGCCACTCGAATGATTGAACGACGATTGATACATCTTTCCATTTATCTGGTGACCGATAGGTATGTCAGACTATTCGCCATTCGATAAAATCACAGAAGCTGTAGCCCAGAAGGCGTAGATAAACATTGATTCCGACCCACATCAAAGACAACAACCGTCTACTCGTCCAAATATTACCAAGTCGTTGGGTTCAATTCTATCGATTCTTGTGCGGTGCCACAGCTCTCCACCTTCTTCGCTGACTTCGGTACCCCCAAACATAGGCAAGGATACTCCGGATGTGCATTCCGCCTCTCCATCTCCTCCCACCTTCATCTCCTTATGTTTCGAAGTCACCGTGTTCCGTAGGTGCCACACAACGTTGTGTTCTCCTTCTTGGCACCGGCGAAGACATACAAGGCAAAGCATTCCGGTCGAGAATCCTCTCCTCAAATCTACCCCCAAAAACAGGTCATGCCTGATTCGTGGAGACGTTCAAACGGTGGAGAACAGGTCGTGTGCTCGCGTCTGAATTGACTCCTGACGACATCACTCACCCATCGCTCACATGTCTGTTTCGCAGGAATGAACGGTTCTATTTCAAGTTTGAGGTCAGCGAAGTCGAGAGTGGTATCGACGTTTGAATGCGAGCACTGTAGATACCAGGAACGATCCACTGCAGTCGTTTCGTAAAGGTAATTCCTTCAGTGCTACTTGATGTATTCCGAAGCCGATCAATCTTATCTATTCATTTTACCGGTGAAACATTTCGTTTACTTCCAACACATGGTTGGAACATTCCTAGAGGGTTCAAAAGTTCATAGTTTGACAGCACTCCGGTGTTCCGAAATGTAGTGAGCAACGGCTTCTAGGATGTTTGTGTGTTTATATCACTCGTGAATGTATCATTTGACTTGGCGGTTACACTTCCATCTCAGTACAAAAGGTCTAGAGGTATGAGGACATCACATCGTTCTATTTCCCAATGCGCTTATTTGAACGACAAAGGAAGGAAAGAAGAGTCGCAGGCAAGTCAGAAGAGGGCTGCGGGGCAAAGATTTCTAGATCTTGTTTGGTCTGGTGATATTTCACTAACAAGCTAGCGGATGCTATAACAGATAGGTATGGCAATTTACACTACTTGTAGTATGCGGACTGTATGACGGTACCGGGGTAACGTCATGCAAAACGCTGTGTTCCGACATTCCGCAAGAGCTCAAGATAGAAATTTGCATCCGATTTGTTGCTTAAAACTGCAGGCAGCTGGTAGAAATGAATGTTGTATGCTCTGAGGACAAGGAAAGCATGGTGATAGATCATGATGAAGCTTCCCGTCGCAATGAGTAAGTGGGAACGCGACACCAGAAAGGGAAGCAGAACACGGATAAAGAGCCGGGACGAGTTCTTGAAGATGGGGTATTGAAAATGAGACCAGGCTAGACAGAAGAGATTGAAGATTGAATATTGAATATTGAATACGAGGATTTGAATATTGAAATGATATTGACCCTTTGCCCTTGGACTAGCGGAGAAGCATGGGCTGAGAGATCTAGAAATGAAAAGAGAAAGACAGCCGAAATGAAGAGAGAGAGAGGAAAAGAAGAAGAGGGTGGAGGACGAGGAGATCTGGACGATCAGATGACGGGGAAAATATCTGAACACGTTTTTGATGGTATGTGCACATATTTGTTCTGTGCAAATAGATTGTATCATATAACAAGGTACGTCAGCTATCGTCATTTTGTTCTGTCTTTTCGACCCACAACGTCACACTGCGAAAAGGTGAGTCGAGACGCAGAGAAAGAGTGGCAGACAGCTCGCTAAGATGCACCCAGGATGGCCCCGAAGAGCAGCTCCCGCTCACCTATCCCACTCTCCGCCCATCCTCCCCCCGTCCTCCAGAAACGCTCCGATTTCGATCTCGAGCCGAACCCCTTCGAACAGTCCTTCTCTGCAACTCCACGTTCCGCCTCCAGCAATGTCCGTGGTTCGTCTCCCCTCCGCGAGTCGCTTGGCCCGTCTTCCAACGAATCGAACCACACCAGGTCTTCAGACAGCGTCCAATCCGCCAAATCGAACTCTCCCCGCCCCGTCCTCCCTCCCGTCGCCTCCATCAGTTCCCCCGCTGATCAATCTTTTCCCTGGCATTTCAACAACTCCCTAGCCAACTCCCTCCGGTCTGGTCCCCTTTCACCAGCTATGCTCGCTGGTCCCCAGAATCCAACCGACGCCGGCTCCAGTTCGATTCAGTTTGATCCCAACTCCTTCCGCACTGGCCTCACTCCCCGAACCGGTCTTACCCCGCGGACTGGTCTTACTCCCGGAACTGGCTTGACTCCTCTCGTCGGTGGTCCCGTCGCTTTTCCTGCGTCTCCCGGCACCGCCGCCTTCCTCGCCCTCATGAACAATGGCGCCGGCTCAGGCGCTGGACCCACTATCACCCCAAACACTCTCAACGCCATCACTGGCGTTCTCAACAGCTCCTCGTCCAGTCAGTACAACCAACCCACTGTTCCCTCCCACCTTCAGACAAGTCATTCTGCACCCAATCCCAACGACAACAGTAACAGTGCAAATCCGGCTTATCTTGAGTCTGCCTCCTCTGCGGCATCGACAGCCGCAAATGGCCTTTTCTTGCTCTCCCAGGCCCATCAAGAACTCACCAAAAGGGAGGAGGAGGCACGTGCGAGTGCTAATGGCGTAGCGCCTGCCAACGGCAAACGCGTTCCCAAACGCAAAGCTTCCGAGTCTTCAGCGACCGCACCCACTCCGACCCGAACATCTAAGCGTGCGAGGGCAGGCAGCAAGAGAAAACAGTCGTCAGAGGATTTGGAGGACGATGACAACGACGACGATGACGACGACGACGATGGTTCTCAGGAGGCTGATGGTCATTCGCTTGGTACAACCAAGTCATCTGGTGGAAGGGGTGGAGGGAATAAAAAGCCCGAGACGGAGGAGGAGAAGAGGAAAAACTTTTTAGAGCGCAACAGACAGGGTATGTCTTTTCATTGTGCCCTAATGCCCATGTATCTCACCGATTCGCAGCTGCTCTCAAATGTCGGCAACGCAAAAAGGCATGGCTTGCTCAGCTTCAAGCCAAAGTGGAATATCTATCTCAAGAAAACGAGCGGCTCACGTCCGCACTTGTCTCTTCCCGAGAAGAGATTTCTCGACTTAGTGCACTCGTTGGTGGTGCTGGTCTCGGCGGCGCAGCTGGCTTGCCGATTAACCTTGGTGTTGGCACTCTCGGTTCAAGCGGCGTGCCAATCAGCATGGGCGTTGGCATGCAGGCAGCAGTCAACGGTACAAAAGGAGGTCCTGCTGGGGCTGGGCAAGGACCCCAGCGGGGAAATAATGGTGGTTACGGCTATTAGGTATTCACTAATCGATTATCATCGCGCATACATCCACTCACATGATAGACAAAAACTTCAAAAAAGGGGTTGAACGTTGGTGACAACGCGATGAGAATGGTCGGCTTCTCAAATGCTCTTTCTCTTTCTCCGGTCTTTGGATGTATTCCTACTATCAGTGCACTCTATCAGTGACATACTTTTGATCCAAATCTACGCGCTACATTGCCACCAGCAACCCATATCAAAGACACAAGACATACGTGTATATATGCATACATGCCATGCAACCATGCAACGATCCTTCCAACGCTCACCTCTATATGTGTACTGTATTCCGCTCGGCATAGAGAGGAGAAGTTTTATGTTCGGTACCGCTTCTCTTGTACTGTGTCCCGTCAACCTTCTGTTACACTAAAGCATCACCTTGATTATTCTACGCTCATGATACACGCACATTGTCATTTGTTACGACTGTTGCTCCCCTTCCCCCCTGGACCGTTTCATTTCATGCTCTCTTTTACTCTCAATCCTTGCTCACTGTACTATCCGTCCTCGCCGCCTGCTTCTTTTCCTTTCTACTTCATGGGCTTTCATTCGTTTTTTTTTTGTTGTCAGCCTTTTCCCCCCTCCCCTATCCCGCTTCTCCTTCTCTTCACGTTGACTCGTTCTTGGGCATGTGGTGTCTTGTCTACTTATTCGGTGGCTTGGACTGGAAACTCTTTCTCTTTATTGATTCCCTTTGCACTTTTCTTGTTTCCGGCTTTTTCTGCGCTTAGGTATGTATATTGTAAACAAGCATACAATAGTGAATCCAATGACTGCGCAAATGCATGCATTTTGCATTCATGATGATCGTCCAGATTACAGCGTCACAGATTTGATAATTTTAACTGCTAAACACTTTGAACTGATCTGCATCAACGTCTAAATCGCTTCCCTGCCTGCATGATAGTATGATCAGTTTACGGCCTCCAAATCAGCTGCGCATTAGAATCAACGAACCTGTTCATCTCCCCAGTCAACATCCCGTCTTTTCGTATTCGTAGCTGTCGATGCGTGATCTATATCCATTGAATCATCCATATCATTATTTCCGCCTGCGGAAAGACCTGGCCAGGCATTAATTCGGGAGTCTTCGCCACCACTGACGAGAACATGATTCTACAGATAATGGATACAGGCACAAAAGTGAAAAATGAGTAAGAAAACACACACGAGGAACCGAGTATGCGTATGAAGGGAACTTTACAAACCTGTTCATCCCAAAGGAGACACCTGACGATTCCCGCGTGTGCGTTCGACCAGAGCTTGTGTAAGGTCCAAGGTGCGTTTGGGGTTGATAAGTTCATGTTGGATAGTAATGCCACGTCGCCCCTGTATTTCCCCTTATTCTTGAGCTTCTGGGTGAGGTTCGCGTGAGAGGAAAGACAAGTACGAACTCGTTGGAACCGACGAACACGCCTAGGCCAAGGTCGTTCCCAGCAGGGTGGCATGTGATCAGGTAGTCTGTCACCCATGTCCTGTTTCCAGTGTGTATAGAAGGGTTTCGGATGTCCTGCGTTTGTAGTTGGTCGAGCTACTTGAGGTGAACACCCGGAAGATAATAAGATAGCGAAGGGAGATAATTTCAAGACAATTTGATACCTCGGAGGACCAAGTACTGAATGTCTCCATGTCACTTGCGGCCCATATCCTAGGACTCTTTGAGGTTGAGTCTGGGGTAGAGGTAGGTATCCAACCCGTTTGGGAAACACTGCAGCCCCAGTTGCCGACTTGAATTACAGCCTCGTCTTCATCTTCTTCGTCCGCATTGGATGTACAGATCAGACCGTCAGAAGACGCGGAAAGAAGGAGGGATGAAGATGTTAGATCGTTGGAGAAATGCAAGGCTGTTATATCGTCCGAATGAGTTGAGGAGTGCGTTCGGAGAGGTGCAGCGGGTTGTCTCGGGTCCCTGAAATTCTTAAGTTGGCGAAAAAGATGAGATGAAGAACAGGATGTCGTTACCAGTACAATATGAGCGCGTCGTCCCCTTGCAAATCTGTCCCAGCAGCTACCGTCGAGCCATCTTTAGAAACATCGAAACAAAGCAATGCCCGGTCTTTGCCTAGATTCGTCACTACATAAAAGAACATCTTTTTTGAGTTGCTCGTCGTATAGAGTTTGACACCGACGAGAAAAACGTACTTTTGATGCTATGTGACCCGGTCCGCTCATCCCAGACCTTGACCGAACCGTCTTTTCCTGAGGACACGAGAGTCTGTCCGTTGAGTCCGTTTATACATTCTACCGTTCGCATATGAGTAGCTGCGATATCGTGCCCAGGTAAACTCTGGACTTTTTGCAACGTAGTCTTATCGAATAGATCGATGGTGTTCAGAGGTGCAGAGGTACATGCTGCGTAGCGAGATGGTAGGGAGGTTAGAGATATTATGTAGGCTTCCGAGCCTACATGAATTGTGTTGAGAGGCTTTGAGGCTGACTTGAAGTTTGGAGATTCGAGCAATATCGCGTTCATTTGTTGAGAATTGACGCGGTTTGGTCAAAGCAGAGAAAAAATTAGCAGCACGTGAGTGTGAGCTGGTCCGTGCACAGTACAAGAATTTTTGATAATTACTATTAGTAAGGGAATTTTTCGTTATTCTTCACTTCTGGATCAACGCCAGCCACCCTTTGTTCCTCTGCGCATTTATCCAGATACTCCAGCATTACTTCCTCATACAATCCATTCCCCTTGTACCTCTTCACATCTTCCGTCCAGCTCCTCACTGCACTCGCCATCCTCGCAGGAACACCTGGCTCTTTAGCCAGTTCCGTTACCGGGAACAGATACGTCCTAACTGTGAACAAGATCGCACCCGACAATGGCAATCGTCGAAGTGTTTGTCTTTCCGTCCTCAAACGCAAATTGGCCGGTGCAACGACAGGTTGTTTGTCCGGGTGGATGGGATGTCCCTGAGTGAACGTTTCCTCCGAACCGTTGGTGGTGACTGACCACGAGAGCTCGTCTGGGTCAACGAGATCGTCATTCTCGATCGAGGGTGTGATGCCTTCCGCGCTGGTTCCGGTGTTACGACGGCTCTCCATTGGAGGAACTACCTGGAAAAAGTAGTTGTTGCGGATAACCGGTTTCTCTACGGGCATGCGTTTGAAAAATCTATTCATGCTATTGCGGAGTTTTGTCTCATCTGAACGAGATGGTCCGAGTGAGATTCGCGGATAGTAAATTGAGGGGACATACATTGAGGTACGTGTCCTTCTATGTGAATTTCTTCGAGAGACATTCCAATTTTATCCCTCATCCGCCAGAAACCTACCGAGCGGGAAGGCTTAGGATTGAACGGCATCGGACCCACAGCTATTCACGCTTACCCGGAACACATATTGCACCACCTTGGAAGTAGTATCTTCCGTCAGTACCTAAAGTAAACGCATTAGCATGTACTGCAACTTGCGCTAAATAAATGAGACTACCTTCAACCATTAAAGCCAGATCATCTTGAACACTCAATTTCCCGGGGTCATTAGGTCAACCAAGCAACAGTTCAGTATGAATCCATACTCACAGCAGTGCGGAAACCCTCATTGCTTGTTCCGCTTCCTCCACACTAACCTCTCGCAATTTCAAAATTCCATTTCTAGTCAGGGGTGGTGGAACTTGCAGCGTAGCGCCGACAGGTACGATCGTTACTGTACAAACACCACCCTCTTCATCATGAGCAACAGTGAACGTCGTAGGGTAACGTCTACTGAGGTATTCGCAAAGATCATGAACCAGTTCCACCGCTACGATGCGAAATCACTGTCAGGAACTATCAATGAAAGGACTCATAGCTCACCTGCATGACTGGCAGATTTGACCACTCCAGGTCTATCAGGCAGAACACGCACTACGTTGTGCCCCCGGGTAGCTATCCGATGCTTGCGAATATTGTAATACGAGGGGAACTGATTGTCGAGCTGCACAAGGGTATCCCTCATTCAAGTGACGTTCCAAGAGTCGATGATTGGACGAAACTGACCTCGATCCATTCATCGAAAGGCATATCGCGGATGCCCATCGTAACACTGTCGGCGATGTTTGAGCACTTTCCGGGTCGGGTAGAATGATTAAGAGGAGGCTCACTGGTAGGCGCCCCATCTGAAAGGACGATATGGGATAGGCTTCATCTCCGTAGGAGCAGCAGGGCTCGCAGTAACAGATGGGTATGAGAATTCTTGAGGTATCCATTCTACTCAAGGTTCACACATCTGCGTAGATCGGAACGTAGTAGAATGCTCACCACCCAACTCCCGCTCCTTGATATCCTGTTTACTAGGCTTCTCTTTAGGCGTCACGTCCGGAAGGGCAGATCCATTCACTGAGGACTTCAATTGGAGTTTGGTGTATGCAAAGATAACTAGCACAGTGAAGATAGCGAGGACGAGGGGTAATGAAAGGTCCGTCATGTTTCTTCGAGTTGGGGGGGTACCACAGAAATTTACTTATGCTAGCTACCAGAAACGCCGAGTGATATATAGTCTATCTGATTCCGATAAGTCAGACTGAGCGGAACAATAAACTCCGCGCCTCCCTCCTGAAAGAAGGTCGCAATGCAAGCAGACAGCAGCAAGACGGAGGGTGAGACCGAGTCGTACTAGGGAGAGCCGCTACTGATAAGTGGTGCGAGGTTGGTTATATTATGTATCATAGAAATCGAAAAGGAAGATGATTCGTGTGAAGGTCCTGCCATATCATCATGGGACTAGAGTCTAGCAGAAATGCGTAAATGGTCGTTTACGTTTGAATTCGCTGGTTTTAGGGGTTCCGCTTGAGACGGGCCACCGGGACGAACATCCGCGAATCTGCTCAACTTTATTCAATTGCTGAAGTACTTACGAACGAAAATTCTGGATTTGACATGGTTGGGACATATCCTATTTTGAACATTAATTGAATGGTGTGAGTCGCAATTGAATCAATCTTTCGCATCCATATCTTGCCGGAGGTACACCACGGGCAAGCTTTCGCCGCACAGGGGCCTATATAGGTCCTTGTGCGTTACCACACTCTGGTCCCATTATCAAACGCCATGCATATATGTAGGTACAATGACTACAACATAAAACAAATTTTGATTTAATGAAGGGGTATTCTGCTTGACCGAGATTATCGTCGGACACTGGTCAATTTCTTATGTCGGATACGCTAGCTCCGAGGCGTGCTCCGGATTCCAAGAGTGCGTTTAATCCTTGTCATGAGAGGAACATGAGTGCTTTGCCCCTGGAATAAACGTCAAGCGTCGTGAATAATGCATATTGAGCCAACATCGGACCACGACTCACCATCAGTCGAAGTTTACGTTTAGCATGCTTGCGACCATGCCTCGTAGTATTAGGATTGGTCAAGGCAGCATCTGGAGGAAACACAGTCCAAATGAGCACAGTTCCAGGCACAAAGCAAGGACGAAAGAAAGAATTATCCTGCGACCCGGTTGCGATCCCGGCGATGCCAGTAGCCGCGAAGGGAATGATGAGGAGCAGATGGTGATGGGTACGACGAGAGAAGAAAGACATTTTGTAGAGATTATTGGGTTATTCTGAATATACCTGTGTTCAGAGAGGACAGCACCACAAAAGCTTGATGACGTCACATTCATAAGCAATGCACCTATGCATGTCTTTGTCGGACGATCATGCCGTCGAGCAAATCCTATCAACATATCACTCCCTCAAATTTTATCCTCCACCATTTCAGTATACAATTCTTGCAGCTTTCTATCTTACTAGTCCCTCTGCAGGAACCGTCAAAGTCCTTTCCATAGCTACAGGAACAAAATGCCTTCCAGTCATCCGTTTCCCTGCCCGAGGCGAAGCACTGCACGATAGCCATGCAGAAGTACTCGCGCGACGCGGAGCCATCCGCTGGTTCTTCGAACAGATTGCAGCAGATAGTCCTTCATCTTCTAATCAGTGGATTACACAACGATCAGAAGACGGCAAGTACGTTCTCAGAAATGATTTTCGGCTGAATCTGTATGTTTCTACACCCCCTTGTACGTGGTGATCATTCCAGAAACAGTGAATCGAGGCCCGTGTTGACACGCAGTTAGGTGGAGACGCGTCGATGCGTTATCTAGCCGCGTTCCAGGACCCAGAAATGGCCGCACTCAAAGACTCTTCTGTTCGCCCCTCCTCGGATTCTACCTTAGCTTCCCGCGGGAGAGACAACTACTCACTCTATGGAGTTCTCCGGACCAAACCCGGCCGGGCAGACTCTCCTCCGGCTCTATCGATGTCGTGCAGTGATAAGATCGCGTCATGGAATGTCCTCGGAATGCAAGGAGCGCTCGCAACTAGATTCCTTGCCCCGTTGTACATATCAGAAGTGATTGTTGGCGAAGTACCACTAGAAATGCGGGAGACCGTACGAGAGGATTGTGCGCGTGCATTTTGGCGCAGGTTGGAAGGTATCCAAGGTCAGATTCCGGATTCTTTCCCTCCGGCCGTCATAAGAACTGAAACTGCAGGTCTCACTGGTGACTACTCTCTTCATCAACCAAATATCAAGTTCACGTCCGTTACTTTCGCACATTCTCGCACTGTGCTGTCAGCAGTACAAGCTGTGAATGGATCATCCAACGAATGTGAGCTCCCTCCTTAGCACACAGTACTGAGACTAATTTAAGCAGCACTCTGCTGGTACGCCGACTCCACTGAACCACGTCAAGTGCTTATAAACGGGTTCAAACGAGGTGTCTCTCCAAAACATCGCTGGCGAGATAAATCAAGGTCAGTCAACCTTGACATGCCGTTGTTGACGACTCTCAATTGTGCGTTGAAGACCTCTGCTATGCAAGGTTGCAATGTTCCAACTACACGATAGTCTTGTTTCCCTTTTGAACATACGCTCAGAAGATCTGTGAGCTTGGTTCGCAATGTACCTTCAGGTTCAGTCTAACCACCAGCTCTGCACAGGAACTTTCCGATAAGCTACTTTGCAGTCAAAATGTCTTGCGTTGAATACCAGCGAGCGAAGGATGCGCTGAAAGGCCCATCGGGCCCATTTTCTGGATGGGTCAGAAGTGGACGACAATGGGAAAACTTCGACAGTTCCGGAGACCAATTGGAAGAGCATAGAGACGTCCTCGATAACACAAACTGAATTTCCAAACGGTGACAGGTTGTATAGTGTATTGGAGAATGCTCATAGCAAATCATAATAAATTCATCTATACATCCAAATAGTTGGAAAGCTCGTCACAGGGTGAGAATAAAAAAGTAAAGAGAATAAAGAGGCAGGTATCGTAATATATAACATTACACAAATGGGACATTCGGAGGAATCAGGTAACATGTTGATACCCTTGAAGCCCTTCAGTCGACAACAACCAAAAGCCAGATACACATTCAGCCGAGATCATAACAGTACAGATTAAATTGGATTACGCGCCATTGAGGTCGAATAAGGACGAGATTCTTTTTATTGACTCTTCTTCTCTTGAGGGTCCAATTTCGTCACCGAATTCTCAAAGTGAGGCTCCGAGACAGATTCAGTGTGCGGAAGAAGATGATTGACCAGCGTCGGTGAGGAGCTGAGAGAGTCAAGGCCATCGTCACTTGATGAGCGACTTATAGGACTCGTACGTCCAGACGAGTCACGCGTAGTCTCTGCCAGTTCCTTCCGCAATGCCTCTAATTCACGCTCGAACCTGACATTTTTGTTTAGAAATCGGATCAGGCGGATAAGATAGCCTACGTACTTTCGACCAAACACTTCAATGTAGTATCCTCCTCCGTTCCAGACGCTCACAGCAAATATCAAGATAAGGAAAGCTCCACTCCATAATGGGCTGTCATATAGCAGGTAGACAGCAGGTATTTCCGTGGCTACGCCGTATACTAATGGAGGGTTTGAGTATAGATTTACAACAACGCTTGAGAAACATCCACGTACCTAATTGCCCGGCCATGAATGCAGGTACGCGACTCTGTGCGGGTATCTTGCGTAGCGCCTGTCCAATAACGCCGCGTTTCTCATTGAGAAGGAAGGAGAACGACGTCGTTCGTTGACCTGACTCGATTTTTTCTTTCCGGTCTACGAGCACGAACTAGAAAGATCTGAATCAGTACGTGACTTTCTAGTACAGTGCAGATACGCCCACCTTCCAGTAGAGAAGTTGCCAAACCAGATCTATTCGAAAAAGTAACTCAGCAATTGATGTCATGAAAACAATCTGCTTCACATACAGAGACCGCCACTGAGAAGAAGCGCGCGCCCAGGTTTCAAGTGCTGCAGTTCGCGTAAAGCCGGAAATCGTTGTTCTGCATCTGGATAGAAATGTCTAGACGGACAGCATAACAATCAGCACCACATACTTCACAAACGAGGCTCAATAACGAACCTGATCACGGTGAAGGTAAACGGGGCATAGATATGTATGAACAACGAGGTAACTTTGTCTTGATCGTGAAATACAAGGCTGTTCCTCCACGTTATGACGGCGCTCGCCAGCGAGCCATGAGATAGACAGTAGCATGCGACGAAGAGTGCTGCATTCGAAGGGAAGAACCATAGATAGATGAAGTTGATGATCGTGACATAGTAGCACAAGTCGAAGAGAAAGTAATGCCACGCGCGTTTCTTGTATTTATAGACTCGAAGGGGCAGGAGGTACAGACCCTGCACGGTGTATGAAATGTGTACCCATCTGTGTAGCAAACGTGCGTGAGTCAGACACCGAGACGTTGCTTGAAGAGACAAGAAAACATACTGAGGAGCAAGTCCAAAGATCAAGGCAGAGAAGAGCAGAGACATGACCCCAAAGAAGAAAGAAACTTTGTCTCGAGTTCGGACAACCTTTGCAGACTGCCAGTCGCTCGAAAGCTTGGTCATTCGCTCAGAAACCTGCAGATAGCGCGTTAGCAACGAGCAATATGAGGGTCTTCGAACAGCGCACAGCGCACCTTCAACTTGAAGCTCTTCACTTCTCTCTCAAAGTTCTCCGCGATCTGATCTCCTGAAAAGTCTCGCCTTTTGAAGGCCTCCTCAGCTTTCATCTTCAGTCTATCACTGTGTTTCTGAAGTTTCCGCTGCAATAGGTCTACGTGAGAGTCGAAATACGTCTCCATTGTATCTGGTACGATGCACGACGTCAGTGAATCATCAACGAAGGAAAATTAGAAAAGGAACGAAACATACCGAGCAAAGTGAAAGCGCTGGACCAATCTGCCATTTCCTCGCGTCTGAAGCGGTCTATCTTGTCTGAGAGATATTTTCTCCCATTTAAGGGGGGAGAACCAGGACGAGAAGGCATTGTTCCACAATGACCTGTACTGTGGCTCTATGCGCAAAATAGTACAGGGATGGCAAGAAGGGTGTCCAATGGACCACTGGGCGTTGATTACGTCAGCATCCCCTTTCTATTTCCTTGCACTGACTGCTACGCTCATTTGTCCACTCACGAAATGCTAGGGAAACTCGGTACTTGCAATTTTTCTCATTATCTTCTCAGCTTATCGTCTTTCTAGTACATCTAGGTTTTGATGCTCTCCTCATCAGCGCCTTTCTTGCGGGCGTCAAACGAACAACTGGACTCACGTATGTTGGGACATGATTGTCATCGTACCGACCCTCTTGACCAAAGGGACTCTAGGCCTGCACTATCTCACGTCCCCAATAAAGATGTTCGTCGTGAGTGTTTGTTTCAGATTCCTTAGACTTGAGCTATCTCTAATGCCTCGTCACAGAACTCCTGAGATCTTATCTTGAATTTGGTGGGTGCACCTGTAAAGCATCAGCTTTTCATCAATATTCAGAGCATGAACCCAGGAGAATATGCCTTTGACTTTGCTGTGGTATTCTTTGGCGTGCGTTCACAGTACCTCGGTTCTCAGTCTTGTGCTCACATGAATCACCAACACCCACTCACTCAGCGATCATCATCCTTTGAGAGAACACGATGACAACCTAGTAGGTACCAGCCAGCCAGCAGCCTCTACTCTGCCTCATGTATTGTTCCAGGACACTCGACACCACGCTTATTGTAGCAGTTCCCAGATATGGTCGTGCATATACGATCTCTTGTAACACCATCGCAGTCCGCGTATTATTATTACATCCTTCACCACTCGCCAAATAATATCCATCAAGCCAATTCCATCTTCCATCTTCAGCCTAAGAAATTGTAGACGAAGAAATGTAACACAATCGAACCTAACACAAAGTCGGCGAATGCTCTGCAACACAAGTCAGCCATATAAATGGTCACCTCAAAGAGTGTCACACACCGCTCCGGAGACACCTCTTTGAACTCATTTTTGTTGTCGGGATTCACTTGTGCGCGTAATGACGCTGTAAGGACAAATTGGCCGACATTGCTGGCAAAACTTGAACACAGAACGACGCGTCAAATTTCCGGCATCTTGGGCATGCAATGCAATGAACATACCCAGCTAGAAATGCGTTGAAAGGAAAGTTGGTAACGAGCACGCAGTAGACAAATTGGAGGATTCCCGAAATCATCAAGAAGACGAGGAATGCGTCTATGAATTTCAAACGATCGGAAGTGTTTTCATTGTAAGCTTCGAAAAGTGTGTTAACCGCATTCTGGGTGCCTTTTGATGAAGTAGGTGCTTTTGGAGACATTGAGATTCAGGAAGTAAACTGTATGAGAGTCGACGTGGAGGTGGCCCGCAGCAGAAGCTGTTGCCAACCAAACACAGCATAGCCAAACACAGTATAGCCAAACAACACCAAGCGCGACTGAACGACCGGCAAAAAAAGTTGCAGGCAAACTTCTCCGACCATTTCACTGTTCTTGGTGTCGACCTGAAACGGTATTATGAGTCGTCTTGGGTCTTGTTTCTCCAAACTGAGGTCTTTCAGACACCCTGCCGTCTACCCAAAATCAATATCACGCTACTTTCAACACGAAGCTAAACCTCTCAAGTATCGCATTGAGGAGGGGCTTGGAGACTTTCTGCCTCCCGCAGCACTTAAAGTCGTTGCACATGAGTATCAGCAAGGTCTTTTAGAACGGTTAAATGAAGAGGTCAGAGGTGTGTGTTCAGCTACGATGTTATGGCACTTTCTCTAAAGACTGAGCGCCGTGTTCAGACACAGAGCTGCAGACCAGTCCTTTAGTCGAGACTATCATAGCTGCTGCTTCGGACAGGACTAAAACGCTTACATTTAACTATGCAAGTTTGGCATTGAATAATCACTTTTTCCTGTCCCAACTTGTACGTGTCCCTCTAGTTCACTCTACCTCTTGACCACTTACACAATATAACGTAGACACCGCCATCCGACGGTCCTGATCACCAACATTTAATGTCCCAGCAGCTTGAATATCAAATTAATTTACAACACGGTAGTCTTGCCCAACTAAAATCTGCCTTCTCTGCTGCTGCAATGGGGATGTTCACGAATGGCTGGGTCTGGTTCGTCACAGACGCCAGCGGGAACACCGCTATTATCCCTACCTTTGGACCTGGTACGCTTCTTATACGCTCACGGTCGTACATGGCCCACAGCCAGACACTGCAGTTGGGCACCGACATGCTTCAATGGAACCGGGGAGATCCTTTATCGGACGACGACCCTTACGCGGAAGAGTGGATAAAGGAGATGGAGGGGATGAAGAACCAGTCGCAGCAGGGTGGCTCCGAGGGCCAAGGGGACTCCACTCCCTCAACCCCAGCACACCCCGCTCCTACTTCCAAATCTGCACCTCCCGGTACAACTCCCTCTTCGCCTGCTTCGGGCGTCTCTGGTCCAACTGTTACCCCTACCGGCAATAACTTTCCCCGCTTCATACACTCTACTTCCGCCAGGCGAGAGTATGACTTTGAGAAGCTTGAACAAGTTCCCACAGGAGTATATGAGCCCGATCCTTCTTCAAACCGTCATCCTGATCAACCAAGATCTCTCAACCGAGTCAACGCTCTTACCATGGGTGAAACTCTTTTCCCTCTCTTTTGCATATCCGTAAATGAGCACGCGTGGATGAGTGCCGGGTATGGGGTGTGGGGAAAAGAGGAATGGTTGAAAAAATTCTGGTCTGTAGTCGACTGGGGCAAGGTCAGCGCTGCCTATTACGAATTTACTGTTCGCCCCGTGCACGACCAACAGCCTCTCCGCTAGTCTACATGCTACAAGTCCACTATTTGCATCTCCTCATCTCGATTATATATTCCTTGCCGTCTAATCTCTGAATCTACATATATAATACAAGCGCAGATTGGGATTACAGTTAATCTTTAAACAACATTTTAGCGGATTAGCAAGACATGTGTATCTACTTCATCCATCACATTTGCTTGAGGGCCTGTAGGGCACATAAGGCAGCTAGCAGGAGCGATATCAGTATGTACGTTCTCGAAAGCTTAACATGAGAGCACATACCACCGACACCGCTTCCGTCTTTCGCCAAACCTATGTCGACCCTCTTTTCTACATCCTCTCCAACAATATACCGGATACTTTCACGCATCGTGCGTTCAAAATTGGGGTAAAATTGAATGAGACTGAGTTTTATGGACCAAAAACGATTAATTTCCGAGAGAGCTCGTAAACTTCAACCACCTACCTGCCATCCACACCAACGCCAATCTTCTCCGTAGAGTCACGCTTCATAAACTTACCGTCTGAGTCTGCAAAGCTCGCCCGGCCAGTCTGAAGGAGGACAGCTGCTACAGCGACCCCACTTAGCAAGGCTGCCCGTCGGGCCACTAAATGGCATGCCCATCTAACAATCTAGCAGCAAAGTTTGTTTCAGTATACGATGTAAAGAAAGATTCGGGAGAATTTACTGCAGCATCCCTAAGTGAAACTTCGTTATCCTGATATGCCAGTAACTTCACCACCACTAAGCGCACACGCTCCAGCTTTTCCTTCACATCAGATGTCATTTCTTCAGAGTCAAACGTTGCGAACTGCGGTAAAATATCTCCGTCATCAGGATCTGCGCCTTCCCAAGCTTCCTCGACCGCACTCATAACACTAGTATCAAATGCCCATTGATCGTTCATCGCTGGCGTCACCTTCCCTTCAAAGAGCATAGGTTTTGGTGCTGCGTCAACCAACGACAGAAGCACGCGACGTGTTATTTCACCAAGGTACATCCCCGAAATGAACTTTTCAAAGGCTTGAAACGTAGGATTTATACTACGCCGATCAATGGCTTTGTCGAATGGTGTGGACGGCAAGTGCGATCGCTGGAAAAAAAAAAAGGTCTCTTGTTGATCCTGTTAGGAGAGAAGAAGATTGATGAACTTACGGTGTTGTTGAACGCGCCCCATTCCGTATTTATGACCATGTAACCACCAGTGGCAGCCGCTGGAGGATTTGCAAGTTTTGTGATGTTGGCTGAATGTATCCGAGTATGTATGAGATTTAGTGACGAAGCAACATTTGAAGACTGACCGACTTCCTCTAGGTATGCGCCGTTTGTGCCCGTGCCAAAGATACTTCCAAGGATACAACCACCCGAGGTATATGCTCGAGAAAGCATGGCCCCCACTGTCTGTGGAGAATCTTGAATAGAAGACGCGATTCCATGAAAATGCACATACATCGTTGACAAGAGCAACGCATTTCACGTGCATGTGTTTTCGGTCGAAGGCGTCTTGTAGCAGCTTCACGACGTCATTGCCAATAGCATTCTTTGCTGAAAATCCTTTTGTCCAAGTGAGAATTTTGCCAGACCCTAGTGCAGTCTGCTCAACGGGGAAGGAGAATGTGAATCCAAGGGGGAGGACATCGGGAGTATTTGCCTCTAGATCGTCAGGAGACGGCGGAGGATGACTTGTGAGAAAGGCATCGACAGAGTCGGCAAGATAATCTATTGAGGACTCTTCAGAGAAGGCAGCAGAGAGGCAGAAACTACTAACCAAACAGTACTGTAGCTTCACCAGTTTTCAACGCGTCCGATACCTTATATTTTTGCTGTCGCAGAGTGAACGTCTTGTCCCCGTTAAGAATCACCTCGCACACACGACTAATGGGGGCGATGATAGTTGATATATGGTTTCCTTGTGTACTTGCGGAGACTCACAGATTGGTGCCTCCGAGATCGAGAGCGAGGAAGTGTCTAGGGGGTAATTCGGAAACGTTGAGCAACATTTCATGATGTAATAGAACCAAACTGACCCTTTCTCTGAGCCGTCAGGCACACCGGTGACAAACGAGGGGCTGGAAAGGATGAAGAGATGAACGTCAGCTCTCAGAGTAGATTGTATAAACTCACATCATCGCCATGGGATGATTGTAGCTACCCAATCCGATCCTAAACTCATCGAGAAATGCCTGTGCAAGCTCGATGAGCAAGGAAGGTTCTAATGTTAGTTGATAGTCGATATCATTCAGAACATCCTGAGGATCCTTGTAAAAATAAGACGTTGTAGAGGCCATTTAGGATTAGAGATGATGGGGGTAGTGGAGAGAAATATGTAAATGAATTGCTATAACCTTGCTGTTTCCTTTCTAGTGACGGATATTGGTAGGTCTTAGACGGGGACTGCCTCTTTCGGCCATCCTCTCTTGATTTTTTCCATGGAACCTAGGTGATTCTTCGGGATGAAGGCGGTCGCGGTGGGAAGCCAGGTGAAGTATATGACAAACTTATGGGTACTTTCTCTACTCTGTTCGTCTCTACAAGAAATACTTCTCCGTTACCTGCAGCTGGTAGAAGTTCATGGTAACATCGTTGAATCTTTGTCCCAACTAGAAACATTGGTTTCCAGAGATGCCTCGAGGGGTGGGCTGGACTTGGGTCGTTGACAATCGGACCTTGGTGTCGTCAGACTTCTAAATCCGACCTTCGTCCTGGCTGGGCTCAACCAATCAAACTCTAACTTGGGGAGGAACCACAAACCTTGCCAATGTGCGAGGATTTGAAAACGATGTAGAGCATGTCTTTCTGCCAGTCTCGCGATCGGATACACCATTTCAAATACGCGGATGGATCACAGACAGACAATCGGATGGCGAGATGGCAAAGCGGAGAGAAAGGTCACAAGTACTGCTTGATGCCGTGTAGAGCGTCCCTAGAGCGTCCCCAGGACTAGCTTCACTTATCCGTGTTGCACCTAGCTTGTGGATGTATGCACATTCCGCTGCTCCGCTGTTGACATTCAAGTAGTCTTCGTTCTCCAAGACTTCGCTTCCGGATGAGCTGGGACACACGGTCCAGGAATACCCGCTTCAGGTGTTCGTGTTACATATCTACAGCCTTACGAAAATGAGCAGACTCTTCTATCGAAGTTGGACAATGACTTCGGCAACAAGGATGTCCATGAGACCAAACTTCTACGATCTCGTGGGCTGGTCAGGTAATTTTTCGTCTTAGCATAATGACCTACATAATCCTGTGCTCAAAATGCCCACACAGTGCATCTAATCATGGTAGCCTTCCTATGTCACCTCCACTTGCTTGTGCTAGGTATCAGTCTGCTGCAAACCAGAGTACAATGTGCATCCGGACATCCTCTGGGCACCCTGCACCGAAGAAACTACTTCTATATTGGAGAAGAGTATGTTCCTCAAGGGAATTTTACAATCGCACATGGCCAGATCTATGTCGAACACCTTGTTCCTGCTAAAGTGACCCAATCCTTGCCGTTGTTAATGATTCATGGGCATGGAATGACTGCTACGAACTTCTTGAACACCCCCGATGGCAGATTGGGTTGGGTGGACTACTTTCTAAGCCAGGGATTTGAGGTAGGTTTCCGCATAGGCATTATCTCGACCCTGTGCTGAGCTAGGTTCTCAGATCTACCTCATCGACCAACCTGCCCGTGGTCGTTCTGCATGGGAAATTACTGTTGATGGTAATCAGTCAACCTACGATACGTTCACAATCGAGTCACGGTTCACTGCTACGCAGTTATTCAACCTCTGGCCTCAGGCTACGTTGCACACACAGTGGCCCGGTAACGGAACAGCAGGAGACGAGACCTTTGACGATTTCTACGCATCGACTATGCCAAGTCTGATTTCAGACAAGGAATCGTCTGAAAAGATCAAGGCCGCGGGATCTAAGCTTCTAGACAAGATTGGTGTAGGACAACTTGCTCTAAGCAACGGTATCATATTGACGCACTCTTCATTTTTCTAGCCTATCATCTTGTTGACCCACTCGCAGTCCGGTCAATATGGCTGGATCTTAGGTGACTCGCGCCCGTCTTTTGTGAAGGCGATCATTGCTCTGGAGCCCATTGGTCCGCCTTTCATCAACGCTGTCTTTCCACCTTTCACGAGAGCGCGTCCGTTCGGTTTGACGGAGATCCACGTCGCTTATTCCCCACCAATCAGCTCGCCCTCGGAGTTGCATCCCGTTGTCATCAACTCGAACTCGTTGGCAACATGCTTCCAACAGAGATCGCCCCCAAGACAGTTGATCAATCTAGTCAATATACCAGTAGTTGTGATAACTTCGGAGTCGAGTTATCATGCGGTTTATGATAATTGCTCAGTAGACTTCTTGCGTCAGGCAGGGGTGTCTGTAGAGCATATCAGTCTGCCAGATGTAGGTATACATGGCAATGGGCACATGATGTTCATGGAGACGAATGGGCTTGAGATAGCGGAGAAGGTGGTGCATGCCTGGATTCAGAAAACATTGAACTTTGAAGACGAGATTATGCTGCAATGATTTTCAACTGCTTTTCTCCCTGAACTTGCAATTGCATCTAGAAATGTAAATATGGATTTCTTTTTGTATCTTGAACGCGTGAACTTTGAACTCGGAGGACTCAGGAGGCTGACACTGACAGTGAGGAGCTCTCAGGAGTCCTAGTTACTAGTTTAAGTTAAGTCAGGGCTGAGCTCGGTCGCGTGACCGCGGGCACTGTCGTCGACGCGATCAACCTGGGCTTCACGGTCCTACTCCTTCATCGACGTCTTCCATGGCATCGATAATCTAGCATAATAAGGCAAGAGGTTTCTGCGCTTGTCTATCAGAAATTCTCAGATGCAGAGAAATCTGGGTCGGAGAAGATGAGGTCTGTGACGAAGCTCTGAGTCCTGCTTGTAAGTAATCGAGTTCGCATGTTGCATATCCCAGAATATATAGTGACATAGCCTGTACAGGTTCTTAACGCATACATTCTACCTCCCATATTCGTCAACATGCAGCATGAGTGTCCTTGTCCTTGGCTGCGTGTCTTATAACCAGCGAGGTATTCACTGCAGTACCTTCCGCTCATCGCTACTCTACGAAGTTCAACATGTGAAGCTTTTGAATGGTGGCGGACCGGCTTTCTCGATGGTTCGCTTCTCGTGCCATAATGTTGCAGCTCAGGCTGGTGCACTGTACCTCGGAAGTTGTTCGTGCGCTGCGATGGATAGGGAGCGAGTTGAATAAAGACATTATTTAGAGAACACTCCGACTGCGTTCATTTATCGACCCAGAAAGCACTCAATGCTGCTGTTAACACCATTCTTGGTCTTGCTTTGCTTCACTGGGGTTTTTGCGAGACCTCGCGCCAGCGACCCGAGAAAGTACCAACGAAAGCAATTATGGAAGGGATGTCATCATTTTGTATGGTATGAAGGGGAACTCCATGAAACAGCCTTCAAATTCAATGGTTCTGCACCGAACGCTACCGTTGTATCCGGTAGTGGTACCTTGAAGCAGGACCTCATCAACAACACCACACTTGCGCTACAATACACTACTTCAGAACAGACTGTTGTTGAACTGGGGTCGGGGATCTTGCTCTATATCCTCGGTAAGATGATCTGGCTGAACATTTGCTGCCCATGCTGACACAAAAGTTCAGACCGTTCACAGGCGTATCAGTTCTGGGTCCTGCATCCTCCTTCTGCGGGGACGTTTGCCCATTTCAATACTGATAACCCAATAATAATCAAGGGTGGTTATCTTTTTCGTTCGGTATCAGCATTTGGTGATACTCTTGCTATTACCGGGGATCTCAATAGCACCGCAGCTGTAGAGATCATCACGCCGACAGCCTTCAACGGCAAAAGCCTCGCGTTAGAGAGGACAAGCTATGGTACCTTGACCACTTCTGTCTCTGTTTATCTTCCTGCAATAAACCTACCGAAGCTAGAAAATGCTCTCTGGGTTCGTGGTCCAATCACTCATCCGTCTAAGCATGACTTATGATGCCGCAGAGAACCATGGACAGCTTACCAGAAGTCCAATTAAAGTATTCCGACAGTCAGTGGACAATCGCGAAAGTCAATCCCCTTGCTCCAAACACTCCTGTGGTTCTTTATGCCGGAGACTACGGATACCACACAGGTAACATCCTTTGGCGTGCGCATTTTAATCCCACTGGAGGCGAAACCGGTTTTACTGTCGATGTTTCGGGTGGCACAGCTTTTGCCTACTCTGTCTGGCTCGATTCTACGTTCCTTGGTTCCCGGGAGGGAGATGCAGCTCAAGAAAGTTACAATGACACGTTTTACTTCCCGCAGGCGCTCGTGCAGGGCTCGGCGTACGTACTGACAGTGCTCCAGGATCATATGGGCTACGAGGAGGATTGGACGGCAGCAAGTGACGAGATCAAGACTCCGAGGGGCAGCCTTAGCTATTCATTCGTTGGAGGAAAAGACACCAATGTCAGTGTGTGGAAGGGTTGCTGGTAACCTCGGTGGGGAATCTGTACGTTGACAGTGCTTGTTTTGTGAATTGAAGCTCAGAATGCCCGCATGCGGTTTATAGTATGTTGACAAGACCAGAGGTCCTCTCAATGAGGGTGGGCTGTACGGTGAACGACAAGGTCTGTTGCTGTTTCAAAATTTGCATCAGTAACGCGAATGACACTTCCTCCAGGATGGCACCTTCCTGACTTTGACGATAGTACATGGTCATCGGGAGCGCCAACTGGGATCTCAAACGCAGGTGCCAATTTTTACAGGTATGGGTTCCCAATACTTCCATCATTTATTCCAATCTCAGCTATTTTCTTTTTAAGAACGACCTTTCAACTGGATGTTCTAACCGGCTTAGACTATCCAATGGCACTTGTCGTATCAAATTCTATTATGAATCCGTACTTCCGATCTCAGGTATGTAGCACATTCAAGAGGATTTAAACATGCCAACCACTCACCAATTTCGATATCTATCCAATGACAGCTCTACATCAACGCCTATCAGTTTGGAAAAGACAGTAAGCATATGTGTCTTTATACTTGACAGTATACTAATAGCAACCGAAACCGTTCTGTAGTCAATCACATTGGTCCCCAAACAGTATTCCACGTCCGTGAGTTGATTTCCTTCGAAGCTTAAACTTTGAATCTCATCCGACGGGCTTTCTTTGCTGATACAGCTCAAGGTATCCTTAACTACAACGGGGACAACACGCTAGCAGTATCACTGTGGACAGCGGAAGCTTCTGGTGCCAAGCTCAATTCGCTTGACCTGAGTCTGACGGCCCAAATCGACAGTATTATGCCTGGAGTGATTAATCAGCCATTCACTGGATGGAAAGCACGATCAGGTGCTTTCTGAGTAGGGGGAATCAGTACTCTATTCCTGTAAGAATCACTTAAAAAAACGAGTTTCGAGCTGTAGTGTCCTTGAACCCGACCGCCAATCCGGACGGGTTTATGGATGTATTTCTATGCGAGTATAGGGATGATTACATGACATTGAGGTCACCGAACTTCTCCTTGTATCCTGAGAATAGCGCGGGCATGCGTAAGTTGTAAGGCTCAATAATAAGGAGAACAAAAGACTTTACCTGGCACACTCCATTTACCCTTCTTAACCATAGTCTCGACGGTCTCGATGAGTCTGGGATGTGCTGCGCCGACATCGGCGACCTACAAAGAAGACATCATGAGACAGCTAAACGAGGGAGAACGACTAATAAGAATTATTACCGTAAGCTGCTCGAATGGACGTGCTTCCTCGATGTTCGCAAGAGTTGCCTGCAGCTCCTTAAGTTCAACATCAATCTTCTCCTCAGTCTCCTTAGCTTTGGCGACCTATAAACATCCACCATCCAGAAAATCAGCCACTGCTGCCAGAAAGCAAGGTGGGGGCACACGAACCGCCTTTGCCTCGAACGACTCGATAGCTTTGATGTGCGCGTTCACATCGTACGTCACGGGCTTGAAGTTGTTAAGGATCTTCTCTGCCTCATCGACAATTTCTTTGTTTCTGAGGACAGAGCGGTAGTGGGCAAAGTCGATAGTGGTGGGTTGCGAGGCGAAGGTACCGTGCACGCGCTGAGTTTCACCGTGGCGTTTGCGGAAGGCCTGTAGGGAAGCAATGGTCTCTGAAAAAGATACATTTTATCAATTAACGTGGCCGAAAATAGTATCATGTAAGACGCGCCCTTTCCAAGACCCAGTGAAGAGTAGATGCGTGTAAAGTCCTAGTAAGAAATCACACAAGTGTAAGTTTTCTACTTTGGACGGGGAAAGTGGCAAACTTACAACTACCGCAGCGGCAGTTTTGGAGGCCATCCTATGAGTACGAAGTCAGTCATCAGCGATGGAGTAAAGCAGAATATAGAACTTGCTTTTAGGAAGGAAATAAAATGGAACGGAGGTGAAGTGACTGTGTGTAGGCCCTCGGTAAACGCCGATTCTCTCCGTGACCTTCCGGGATCTCAGGTTAGGGTTAGAGTCACACAATTTGAAAGCACCAAAAGCACATTCATTTCATGGGTCGATGGTGTAGTTGGTTATCACGTCTGTCTCACATTCGTAATCCTTGAGGTGGTGTGGACACAGGAGGTCTCCAGTTCGAGCCTGGATCGACTCATTTTTTCGAACTGTGACAAGAGTTTTTAGTTTTTATTTTCATTTTTCACTCGACTGGAATAGAATGGGTCATGGTAATACTAATAGACACTAGATGGATATGTACAGTACATGCGTGTATGATACAAAGATTCCCCAACATCCTCATGATACGAAACATCGACAACCTACGCGATCGGAGGAGCGTCTGTGGCCGCACCAGTTTGCTCGGCTCCTCCAGACTTTGCTTGCTGAATCTCTTTGAGTCTTGCATCACGGGCTTGCTACAGGTGTAGTGCATAAGTAAAATTTGAGAGAGGATGAAGATGCCTAGGGGGCAAGGACTCACGTTATGCGTCTGCTGTTCAGCGACGATCCGCTCAACATAAGCTTTCTTTGTCTCGAGCTCTCGGTGCAGTCTGGTATCTCGTTCTTGCTTGGTCTTGGTAGAAATGTCAGAATCAAATTGAAATACAGAGCAAACACGTACATGAAGGTTCTTCTGAGCATTGGCGACATTCGCCGCAGCAACCTCGCGTTCATGCGTAGCTTTATTGAGCGCTTGCTTCGCAGACATTTCTTGCTTCTGAGTTTTCTGGAGAGCGTGTTCACACTTGTCTACTGACTAGAAGCGACCGACACATCAGGGTAGGAAAAGCACAAGGACGCTGAAAATCCGACCCGACCTTTGTAGCCCTGCCAGAGTCCTTCTCCAGTTGCGCGTAATCTTTCATTGCATGAGAAACATTGGAATCCTCCGTCTTTCCTTCTTTCACAATTTGCTTCTCGAGCTTCTTGAGAGCAGGGGGATCATTGACAGGAAGTGGGATGTTCGGTGCCATGATATATGAATTTTGAGACGGAACAAAAGAGTGAAGAACGCGAATTTTATAGGGGCGAAGCTGGTAGACTGACGTCAGGGCGCTGCTCGATCGAAAAAAGACATTCGCCGTGTTGACCTGTCTGAACAAATGCTACCATCCAGTAAATTCATAGGTGGCCATCTCTGGAGGGAAGAGGATGAAGAAGGTCCAAGAACGCTGAGAAGAACGAGAGTAAGATGAAGAGCGAACGAAAGTCGATTTGCCGCAGAAGAGCTTGTTTGTACAGGTTGAGTTCGGATCCTTCGGGCCGACCGTATGCCTCCGTGATCAATACTCACTCTGTAGGACGAAGGAATGCGTTGCGAATTGGACTACGCTTGGAATTTGAAAAGAGGAGATCCCGAGAGTGAGATACATACAAGCGACTTCATAATAACGTGGTATATTTACTTAAACACTCTGATTCATAATAACGACCTTCAAATCATCTCCCTTCCTCACCGTCTCCAATGCCTCTCCGCTTCTCGAAAGCGGGTAAGTAGCAGTTATCATCGGTTTCATGTCCACTTTTCCAGTTGAAACTAGGTCAATGGCCGTTTTGAAACATCCTGCCGTGTACCGGACGGAACCTAGTACGTCTAGTTCTTTCGCGACAATTTGGACTGTGGGGAGAGAGTTGACTGTTCTACCGAGTCCTGCCTGGATGTCTGCGAACAGTCAGAGGAAATCACAGAAAAGTGAGAGAGGTACTTACAAACCCCACCGGCATGAACGAATGT
The DNA here is from genome assembly GCA_000296255.1 of Omphalotus olearius VT 653.13. Taxonomy (NCBI): domain Eukaryota; kingdom Fungi; phylum Basidiomycota; class Agaricomycetes; order Agaricales; family Omphalotaceae; genus Omphalotus; species Omphalotus olearius. Next base: position 164,170 of record JH814832.1, on the reverse strand, counting down.
AACACAAGCATGCATACACGACTCAACACCCGTAGCCTCAACAACAACGTCAACACCCCACGGATCAACACCAGCCTCGGACAACACCCGAGATTTGAACTCTTCAGCCCAAGCATGATATTCCTGCCCTTCGGCTTTGGGTGGGGAGAGCGAGCCGTAGTCGGCCCACATCTTTATCGCAAAGTCGATACGGGGTTGGGATATATCGATGGCGATGATTTTGGATACGCCGAATGCACGGGCGGTGGCCATTACTAGGCAACCTAGAGGGCCGCATCCGCTGGGAGGGTGTGAGTGTTGGGGGAGCAGACAACGTGGGTACTTACAATACTGCGAGGGTTTGACCTGGACTGAACTTTGCACGTTTTGCCAGCTAGAAGGGATGAGCGCGTGTACAGGACTGAAATACCGCATGTACCTGCACGGCAACAGCGAGGGGCTGAATACACCCTGCTTCCTCCCACGACAACGAGTCCGGGATTTTCACGACATAGTCAGAGTCACAAGCGTAATACTGAACCAAAGCTATTCAAGTGTATATCATCTATCATCGTACATTGCACAAGATACTTACTGCCTGGAGTAGGAGGTAAGCCAGCTTGACGAATATTCCTGCATACGTTGGTTTTACCAATCTTGCAGTTGTGGCATCTGTGTATAGTAAGTATGCATACGGAACGATAGGTTCTGCTTACTCTCTACAATACATGGCTGGTTCGATACACACACGGTCCCCTACATCGACAGAGGTGACACTTGAACCGACCTGAACGATTGTACCAGCTGATTCGTGGCCTAGAATTCCGGGAGATGTCATGGGGACGTTCCCAACACCAAAGTGGTTGTAGAGGTGCAACTGAGATGGATATCAGAATGGTCTCGTTGGTGTTATAGAGGACATACGTCGCTGCCACAGATGCCAGTAGACTCGACTTGAACAAGTACTTGATTTTGAGCAGGAGAAGGAATAGGGATTGTCTGAATTTCAACAGACATGGCTTTGGTCAGGAGACAGACGAGGTTGGAAGAAGAAGACATGGGAGATGATTGCAACGGATATCCGTAGTCCAGTTCTTTTCTACCGTGGCAGAGAAAAACTTCCGAGTATCCGGGTCACTCATGCCTCCAACGTCCTACGACCCAGACTCTCCAGAAGAACAAGAGCTGTCTCTTCCTTCTGCACCCCTCCTTCGATTATCATCAAATGCAGTCCTACAACCTCCTTTGACTCGACGTGGTACAGGTCCTGGAATTATATTATTCTTGCCTCTCTTATCTGGCTCTCCGCGTACGCTTGACCCAGAACCAGTACAAAAGTGGGCTGAAGAGGGCTTTGCGGTTGTGGCGATTACTGGACCTGGTGAATGGAGTGTTGAGGATGGACTGAAGAAAGGTGTAGATGCCCTGTTGAGTCTTGATGAATTGGACACGAGAGACAAGTTTGCGGTGTATGGTGTGTCTAGCGTCTTTGTTCGTTTGAATTTGAATTCATTTCGTAGTGTACGACACACAACTGCACGATATTCCATCTCTTGTCGAAAGCGACTCTCGAGTATGTTGTTTGATCGGGATGAAATGCCCAACGTTACCTTGCCTCCTACACAAATACCCCTCCCCTCACTTTATCCTCCCCCATTCACCCGACTACAACCCAGGCGACGCCGCGCTCGCACACAGCCGTTCACTCCTCTTTCTAAGGAAACACCTCGGAGGTCCTTGTTTCGATATCGAAGCGATTTGGGATGAACATACGTATTTTGAGTTTCAAGTTAGGAGTGTTGCAAAGACTATGGGTACTATGGTGGTCAGTCCACTGTCTCTCTCTTTTTTTTTCAGGGTCGTTGATTGTCTTCAGGCCGAACCATACGTGAACCATGTCCCTACGGTCAGTCACCACGCTCGCTCGCAGATATAGTCTGATCTGTGTCCAGATGACAGGTGGAGTCGGACGTGAGAAACTAACTGCGTTCTACAGAGACCACTTTATCTTTGCGTACGTTCTACCGCACTACTCATGTACATGCCTCACATCGATGTAGAAACCCCGCAGACACAACCCTCCAACTAGTCTCTCGGACAGTCGGCAGCGATCGAATCGTAGACGAATTCATATTCAAACTAACTCATGATAAAACCGTTGATTGGCTTCTTCCGGGCGTACCACCCACAGGAAGAAAACTCGAGATTCCAATGATGGGGGTTATCAATGTTCGTGGTGATAGACTGTATCACGGTGAGTTTGCATACACATGAAATCCACAGGGTCTGATGTGCAAAAGAACACATCTGGTGGGATCAAGCGACGGTGCTGTTGCAAGCAGGTCTTATCCCGACTCATGTTCCTCATTCCGCGGGACAACTCCGGTTGCCTGTTGCTGGTGTAGAGAGTGCGAGGCTGTTGGTGAATGAGATGGATGGGAAAAGCAATGAGATGTTTGGAAAGGATTGGGGGCTTCAAGAGAGATAGCGGCGCGAACACCCCGGCGGACTGCTTTCGGACCGCCCCACATTCCCACTCGTATTAGAACTTTATCAATGTCATATTGCGGTGATTAGTACGATGTTTTGTTTTCTGACGACGACTCGGCTCAACCGTGCGGTATGATCAACTGGAGTCGCGAAGACGAGAAGCGGTTGGTTAGATGCGTTGATTTGAGGTGTATGGTATGTACGACCTCCTAGAGTGGTGCATGGAAGGCTGATCAGAGTTGTAGCCTGTGTTGGTCATTGTGCGTGTATGTCCTACAACTCAAGAGTGCTGAGAAGGGAACACTTTTACAGCTGTTTATTCTCAATTTTCTAGTGAGTACGCCTGATTATTCTATCCCAAGCTCCGCTGGTTGACCCATCGAACTTAGGACGTGCGTAGCCTCATTCCCCAGCAACTTTCATTCTCACTAGGTGAACCCAGCGAGGAAACCTATCAAACGCCCGCCTCAACGGTCTCCAAACTGACTTGAACCTAAACGATACCCAATATGCAACTACACTCTCTATCCTCTTCGCCGGATACATTTTCGTGCGTCGCTCCTTAACCCACGTCTTCCAATTTGACCTGAAATGACCCAGATGCAAGTCCCCTCGAATCTAGTAATGAACACTATCCCAAACCCACGCCTTTTCATCTCTGCGGTTGTCGTGCTTTGGGGCACGATATCAGGGTTTACGTCTGTGAGTCTCAAATGCCACCCCCTTGTACACCTCGACTTTACACTGCAGTAGCTCTGTACCCAATTCTCACATTTAGTCGTGTGTAGATTCTTCTTGGGTTTCGTAGGTGAGCGCTTTCAAAGCTTGAATTTTTTTTGTTTCGTAAACTGACGTCGGCCCAGAGGCAGCATTCTACCCTTCATCAGTGTACTATCTCTCAAGATGGTACACTAGGAAAGAAATAGGTCTTCGAATCGCCTTGCAAGTCTCCCTTCTCACACGTGTTGCCCCCCTCCGCTGATGCCTTCCATTTCGACCAGTTTAAATGCAGGAAACATGTTGGCGCAGGGTGAGTCAAAAGCTGATTTTCAGGGTCCTCTGGCAGGCTGATATTTACCCCCTTTAGGTCTAGGAGGCCTCCTCGCTGCTGGAATTCTAAGCGGTATGGACGGTACGAAAGGTATCGCGGGATGGAGATGGGTTAGTCTCAATTTTTTTTAACCGAGAAATTTTCATTGACTCCCCCGTCCAAAGCTATTCATAATCGAAGGAAGTATAACTACTTCTTTCGGCTTATTGATCCCTTTCATTCTTGCTGATTACCCTGTAAAGTAAAGCCAAATATCCATTCCATCACCGTGCCCGTGCTCAACAAATTTTTGTTTTGCGCAGTACAAAGTGGCTTACAGAGGACCAACGCGCGATTGCTCAAGGTCGGTTAGTGAAAGACGTCGGAGTCATTGATAACCCAGATGAAAACGAGAGAACTCGGTATGGGGTTCTCGGAGGTGTGACTCAAGCGGTTACTGATGTCAAAGTATGGGCACTAGCGTATGTTCCCTTCCTCAGGGAGCCTATTCACGATATTTATATAATATTTCTAGTTTAATGTACTTGACGTACATCACAGGCCTCTCATTCGGTCAATACCTCCCTACTATAACTAAAACCCTAGGATTCTCAACGACAATCACGCTTTTATTGACTTTCCCACCTTGGGCATTCGCCACACTGTTTGCCCTTGCGAATTCGTGGCATTCTGATCGTACGGGGGAGAAATTTTGGCATGTGGCGGTTGGGTATGGGTGTGCGTTGGTGGGGTATATCGTTGCGCTTTCTGGTGAGTAACGAGTGATGCGATGCAGGCTCGATGAAACTGATTTGGTTGGTAGCTGATACGGTAGCTGGAAAGTACGTTTCGTTATTTGGAATGTGTATGGGTTTCAGCGGGGGAATTATCATTCTTGGTTGGATTAGCACGTCAGTTCCGAGGCCTCCGGTGAAACGTGCTGCATCTATTGCGTTTGTCAATGCTTTTGCGAATATCGGGCAGGTAGGTAAAGAATACTTTCTCAGTGTGCACGGTCTTGATTGAAGCGTCAACACAGATCCCAACGTCTTATCTGTGGCCCACAAAGTGGGGTAATCGGTATTGGCAGTCATTCGTGACGGAGATTTGCTTGTTGATGCTTAGTCTGGGAATTGGGTTTTGTAAGTATCTTGTTTGTTATATTGCGCGTACTTTGTCTGATGTTGAGCAGTATTTCGCCAGTATCTCCTTTCTGAGAATAGAAAACTCGAAAAGGGTGAGAAAGAAGCTTTCGAGAAGAGCGCAGAGTAAGTCGTCATCTGTTGTTTTTGAAATCGATTGAAAACTAGGTTCAGCTTGATGGGGACGATACAACAAGATTTCCGATACTTGTACTAGAACCCTTTATAAAGCTTTTCATGTTGAACAACAATGCAAAATGACAATAAATTACCAGTTAAGACTTGCGTTTAATAACACGGTCCGTGAGCGCTTTCAAAGCAGCCTTTGCCTCACTCTCCGGAAGAGGCTGCAACACATCCTTCGCCTGCTTAGCATACGCAATAGCTAACGCACGCGTCCTCTCAACCCCAGCCGACTTCCTAACAAGCTCCCTCGCAAACTCCACATCCCCATCCTGACTAAACTTCCTCTCTATAAGCGGTCCCATCTCAGGATGTTCATCCCACGCATACAAAGCCGGACCAGTAGCCAATCCAAGCTGAAGATCAGCACCTCCAGGTTTCCCGAGCGTTTCTTCCACTGCTTCGTAATCGAGAACGTCGTCAACGAGTTGGAATGCAATTCCGAGGTTACGGCCGTATGCGTAGGCTACTTCTTTGTATATTTCACCGTCGGTGCAGCCTCCGAGTACGACGGCGCTGCGGGCTCCTTTGGCCATAAGACTTGCGGTTTTCATGTATGTCTTTTGGAGGTATAGGGTCCATGCGCCTTTCGCTACCTGCGTTGACGAAGACGACCCAAGCTCAGTAGAGTGAACTTCCTGCATTTGCAGAATCTCGCCTTCGACCAGGTTAGCTATCACGCTTGCAATGAGCTGTATAACCTCCGGGTCCCCCAAACGAGCAAGCAAAGCACTAGCTCGACCAAGAATAAAATTCCCGCCCAACACAGCAAGCTTATTCCCAAAAGCCTCAGGCGCAGAAGCCGTCCCTCGACGAAGTGGTGACTCGTCAATAACATCATCATGTAAAAGCGAAGCCGCATGAACCATCTCTACAATCTGCGCAAGCCGTAGCTGGGTCGGAAGTATAACCGAAGGAGAAACGAGCTCTCGAAATGACGTGTTTGGAAAGTTCGGTACAGTCGACTCAACACGTTGCGGGGGAGGTTGTAACGAGAACGTAGGGTTGAAAAGTGTCGTTTTATCTGGAATACCAGGATTCCAATCGTTTAACACGTCAGACCGAGATAACGGCCTATCGAGATCCTCCATTCGACCACCAGCACGCGATTGTTCCGAAGTCCACTTTTTGAGCGGCCAGTCCCTCCCGAGCCCATTCGTAGCTTGCGAGAAAAGGAGTATAAGCAACGGCCGAAGTTGCTTCGAAGGTCTAAGGAAGTAATATTTCGCGATATCATCCAACCCAGGATGAGCAGACCCCAATAATTTGACGAGATCTTGTCGTAATTCTGAGAGTTCAGGTGCAACTAGGGAAAATGGATCAGGCGAAGCTGTACTGCTATGACTCGTAGCAGGGAGTGGAGAGACAAGAGTAAGGTGTCGATGACACGGACGGACGACATTTCCAAGTCGAAATTGAGGACAAAGACGAAGGGTTGAACATCCTCGCATTGGCCTCAAAAACAGTTTACTGTCTTTGTCATCACCCGCCTCGACGCGCTTGCGGCTACATTTTACCACGGTCCATCTCATCCCCAACCTCAAGCTTGAATATCTAAAAGAACAAGTCCCTAATATTCAATATTCAATTCCTGACCTCATTCATGTAGTAAGTGAGATTACTCCATTTTTTGTGTACACGTAGCAATAGCAATATTATTATTTTTTCTCTTTTTCAAAGAATCCTTGGGCAAGGCGCTCAATGAAACACCCTGTACATCAAGCAAATGGATGCCATTTTGCTGATGAGCAGTTAGGAACTGCCACAGGTTCTGATAGCGCTTGAACCCTCTTCTGCCTCTTCTGCCTCTTGCGCTAATGAGGTATAAGTTGAGAACCGTTCAAGAAGCATTCTAGCCATAACTCACCAGACCTCTGGCCTCCACAACCGCCTATACCACAGAACTTAGAGAAGAATTCAAAACAGAGGAAGACTTGGACGCACTATGAGTTTGTTTAATCTTGGAGATCGTTTGATAGTGGGTGTAGTTGTATAAATCATGATGAGATCGATGATCCTAACATAATTTTTTTCTCTTAGCACAATAGAATTGTTGCTTTGAAACGCAGCAAATTGCTAAAGAAACTGACATCAAAGTTTTGCAACATACAGCAGAGCACTCACATACCAGCTGCCCTTCAGTAATAGCAAATAGGTCCGACATTGTGAGTGAGTGGGACATAAAGTTCAAGAAGTTGGGAAGGAGTTGTCCTTTTAAATGTAATCGGGTCCCCAAAGGGGCCACTCGAAAGGAAAAAAAAAATTTACCTTTGAGTGGTTGACGTTCCTGAAATGGATGGCAAATCTGTAGCTTCTTTTCTATTTGTCAACATATTGCAACAAACTCGTAGCCAGTCCTTTGTGGACTCATCTTTGAAATTGTGTAATATTATGTAGCAATTACGTACAGCCAGGTTAAAACTGCAGAGGTGCCGAAGATCTATGAACTTGATTATTTGAGGTATATATGACATACAGTAGCAGCAACTGAAATTATTGGCGAGATGTTTAACCCTAGAATTTTTCAGAATGCTAAAATAGCTGAAGAAATGTCAATAAGAAGTGGCCCTGCAAATGTTGGTCCATCCCTGACAAGAAAAGAAAACACAATGAAGGGAGATATACACATCAAGTTCCAAAGCAATGTGGTCGAGAATTAATCAAGATAATGGAAAGGTTTAATTTGGTGCCTCAAGAACATGAGGTGGATGAGGAGCTCCGGTAGTACTATTAGAAGCAACAAATTTACCACCATACTGGCTCTCGGTTCCTTAACTACCATGCTTCTCGAGATGCCCCCGAAGGTGCCATGATTGGCAACAGAAAATTAGAGCAAACAGCTGGTTGATATCAAAACCTGGGCCAGCCGCCAGAACCCTAGCCTGAGAAACATGATGCAAGAACAGGGGCTTTAGGTAATGTCTTCAGTAGAAAAAGGCAAGTTGAAGAAGGGTGGAGGAAGGTAGGCGGGTAACAGAAAGCTGTGATGTCGCTTGGCATTAAAAGCCACAGCGGTCCCGCCTTCGAAGCCTGCAGGGGTGGTGCATGCTGCGCAGCCTGGCCTCCATAGTGCAAGGAATTCCATGTTGTCAGAAGGCGCGTGTAGATCTTACCAAGGGAAATGAAATGGGGGTTGTGATCAAATATGCAAGGTGACATCTCGGGCATCAACTGGAAAAGGGCGTGTCAACTTTAAAAAGTGCGTGAAATCGTGAAGAAGTAGTCGAACGGACAGCCGCGATATGTACGTTATACTGGGTCAGAAAAGGAAACCAGCAGGAAAAAAAAATTGTCCTCCAAACCATCTCCGATATCAACATAATAAAAAGAAGCAAGAAATGTAAGTCTAAATTTTTTGGAGATGCAGAAAGATGCGCAGTATGCTGAAGCAAGAAACACACTCCGGTGTCACAGGAGCACTTCGTGGGACACCGAACAAAGCCCGTCAAAAGATAGTCCGATGAAGGGGAAGCAATTGCAGATGCGAAAGACGGAGAGATAGCCACTCAAAGGCACGACATACTCAGCCATCTCCCATTCCCCTCATCATCGCTTTCCTACTCTTACTCTTCCTCGCTCTCAAATGTGCCAGACGTGTTCCTTCCGGAGGCGTGAAACCAAGCGCGGATTTGAGCTGCTCTGGGTTATTCACTGCACCGGTAACATCGCCCGCGACCGCGCTTGGTGATGCAGGCGGAACGAACCCGTCTGTCGATGCCAACCCATTGATGTCGTCAACGTCATAAGCTTCTGCAGGGCCGAATCCTGGTGATGGAGGGGGGTTATACATCTGTGTATTGTTATCGCCATAGACAATGGGCATCGGCGCTTCGTATCCGACTATCCCGAGTTGACGGCAGTAATACTGAGTCGCCGCGTGGAAGGCCGTCTTGCGCTGACAACGAAGGCCCCAGTCTTGCCATGTCCTGTGAAGATATGTGAGATGGTGACTCAACGAGGAGTAGTAGGGACTTACCCATTGTGTCCAATACCAATAGTGATTTCGAGGTACCTCTGGTAATCGATATGCTGGAGCATGATAGAAGTAGCTGGCTCAAACCAACGATTTTGCTCTGTAGACAGCCAAGTGTTCAAACATTTCTCTAATGCGTCCAGCTTCTCCAAGGGTGTACGCCAGGCAACTTGCATCGTGAGATTCTCAAACATTTTCTGCGGGGACGATCAATTACGTTCAGTGAGTAGAGTATATATAGAACACATACATCGCTACGTCGAACATTGGTTCTGTAAGGTGAAATGATTAGGACTGACTTGAGTATAAATATTCACAAAGCTTACGCTTACATGAACTTGGAAAACAGCTGGCTGTTGAAATAATACGTCTCTGTTCCATCAACACGCGTGAACACCGTCTGAGACGCAAAAACAAAAAACAAAAAGTCAGACAATGCTTGAAAATAAGGAGTGACGCGACGTACAGCAAACAAGCCCATCTTCTTCACTACAAGGATCTCCGCTGCATTATAATGTCATCCATCGTGAGAGAGAGAAACCACCGGACACTACGATATACGCACCGTCAATAAAGCATCTGTCACCTGTGTCGTACGGACTAAATAAAACACAAACATTAGCACGAAGGCGGCGTTGATAGGTATCTACGCCACTCACTGGGTGACGAACAAAAACATAATCGCATCAAACGCACGACTCGCCGAGCTCTTGAAAATGAAACTCGCTGCGATACCAATCGAATACACGCTCGTCAGGCTGTCCCCTACCTCCACGCCAAACACGCTCAACGAGATGAAGAACAGTATCACGAGGGCGAAGAAGAGTAGAATATGATCGAGGCTTCTCAATGCGATGCCGACATCACGCATCGATCGTGCCAGGGATCGCCGTTCTTTGTATACTTTGAGAAGTGTGGTTTTAATTTCAGCACGCGAAATGTCCCCGTTATTGTCCTTGTCAAAGACACGAAAGGCAGCTCCAGCAGCTTCAGGTGTCGGGAAGGCGGGGTAGAAGTCAGCAGGAAGGAGATAAGTCCGAGAGTAGTGTTGAGGTTTGAAACGATAATATATAGCTCGGGCAAGGCGCTGAGGTGAGAAAGTTGTTGTCATTTAGAGATATTGTGAGAAGATCATAGATTACCTTGGCTTCACTGGAACTTCCTACACCACCCAAACCCACCTTGCCTTTCAAATCATACGGGTCTCCTCCTTTCAGATTTCGTGCATCGTGCAGAACTGCAGATTTGAGCGCCTTAGCAGCACTCACAAGCGGCTCTCCTGCATGTTCATCTGTGCTGGGCCGCGGGCTCGGAGAAGTCGTTGGAGGATACCTGTGTGAAGTGCCGTTGGTCGGCGTCAACCCAGACGGGGTCATCGGGCGCGAACCCGCAGCAGACTCAGGCCTCGACGACGCGTATGCCGACATTAAACCCATTTCGTGCTGGTCGACCGAAGGTGACTCGTAACGATCCGGCGTTTCTGCCATCGTAATCTTCTTAGACCCAAAGAATGAACTCCTCTTTTTGCCCTTGCTTTTCCTGGTGTTGCCAACGATCGTTCTTTCACCGTCTTCCGCATCAGCGTCAGCGCCGTCGTCACGCGACACACCTCGAGAAGGTTTGTTGTTGCCAAAGAAGGTGAAGTGGTCCTTTTCGATGAGCGGAGTGCCAAAGACGGAAGAGCGTACTCCAGAGCGACTATAGCCTTGTCGGGGTGCGGTGAATTTTGGTTTATAGTCGCGAAGCTTTTCGATCACTCCCAGAGCTTCTCCAAGGTGGTCTAGACGCTCCTTGTATGCCGTACGATGAAATGCGAAAGCGATAGCATGAGAGAGCATCTTCTGAGCGCAGATGATAAGGCCAAAGAAGAACAGGAACTCGACAACTTCGTAGATCCGGATAGTGTATTGAGCGCGACTTTTGGTGGCATCTTCGGTATCATAGAGATTGAAAATGTGGCCAAAGATGATAACCCACGAAGCCCAGCCGGAGGCAACATAAAGGACAGGTTTAAACGTATTCCGGACCGAGTTGTAAAGTTCTACTCGACCCTTGACCTGCTCGGAGACATGCCCCCAAGCGGCGGCGACGATGAATGTGAATATTGCGGGAATGATATCGACTACGACGGCAAGATACCAGGAAATCACAAGATTAGCAGCAGCCCAAAATAGCCATGCCTGTACATTTTGCTTGACGTATTCCCGATGCTCGGTAGGGTGAGGCTTGTACCAATAGAAGTGTATTAGAATAGCGGGGGTGACAACAACGCCGGCTAGGAACGTTGAGCCGATAAGTGAAGAAAAGAGAAGGGTAACGATTCTGTAGAATCGAGGGTCCAACAGAGTTACAGGATCAACTAAAGAGAATAGATAACTCACCGTTTCAACCCCCAACCCCGCCGCTTAGGCTTGACACCCATACGCTCCTCGAACTTGGCTTCTTGGTCAACCAAGTCGTCTTCACCGCTCCAGTCATAGTCTGACTCTTCTTCATTGTCAGTTCCAATGAGAGAAGAACTGTCAGCATGGTGTTCCTTCAACGCTGGAGCAACAGGCACTGGGTCCAGATCGTCATGGTAATGGACTGTCGGCTTAGCGTCGTTCCTTTCGCGATAGTCCTCAGCCATATCGACCTCGGAACGGTACGCGGGGCTGGGGGGGTAGGAATAAACCGAATTATTGACGAAAAGAGCCTGCTCTAAATTGGACGTGCTGGCCTGAGGACGATACGGAGGTGAAGCTGAACTGAAATCCTCCTGAAAGTTGGACTCGGTCATTATGGATTGCAAGCACAAATATGTATACCACGTGACATGACGGTGCCCACGTCCCCCTTCCGACGCTATCCGCGGCAAGATACGCCATGTCCGAACACAGTCAGAATCAGACCGAGCAAGCAGACAAATCCATCGACAGGTCTGCTCCCACTCGTCTCCCTCTTCTCCGTCTCACCAAATTCGCTTTCTTCCTAGGAAATCCCAGACACGAGCTAGGGTTTGGCGCGCCTGTGAAGTCTGTAGGAAACGAAAGGTGCCCGACCTCGTCTCTTCTTTTGCGTTTTGATTGTTGAATCGTGCGTAGGTGAAATGTAATGGTCAGGTATGTACTCAGCACCGGGATCCAAACTCGAATTCGAATTGTGATTGTTAGGAACCCTGCGCATATTGTCTTTCATCAGGGAAAATCTGCAGCTGTGCGTGACGATACCTCATTTATTCTTTCTGTTATCTGACGAGGTGTAGTCAAAGATATCAATGATAATGCGTCTTCTGCGAGACAGTGCGTGTCTTTTCTTTGTTTTTTTTTTCTTTCTTCGTTGATCAATCAATTTCGCTTCACAGACAGCAATCGAACAGTGTAGATGTCAGACTTTCGAGAGTAGAAGAGAGTCTACAAAAATTGTTACCTATGGCTCAGGCTTTTGAGGAGTGGTACAAGACAAGGGCTTCTTTGACGCCGTTACTGTGCGTATTCATCCACGCTGTTTTTCGTTTATCATCGACCAATGATACACAGATCCCGAAACCAAACAGATTCAGACCGAGACCAATCACCCCCCTTTCGCGTTCTATCCCCAGGTTCATCCTACCGACCTTCCTCTACGATCAAGAACCTTTCCTCGAACGATATCCCAATTTCAAATCCCAACACGGGTACCGGTACCCAACCTCACTCTCGACCTCGATCTCCGTTGGAGAAATGGACAACGAGGACGACGGTTCTGAGTAAAGATTCGTATGGGTGTTTGAGGTGAGTCGATTCCTTGATTACTTTTACTCATTTATCTATGGGTACTTGAAGGTACACCGGCGGCGCATCGTCATATATGTTTGTCGACGCATTGACGTCTCTACAACATCCTACGGACGACTCGCCGGATCACGATTTGGCCCCGAACAAAGTGGTTGATGTCCAGCTCCCTTTCTTTACTCCAAATCGGAAATTTAAAGTCCGAGAATTCTTGTAAGACGTCTCATCCATTCAACGACCATACAAACAAATTCACTTTCCACAGACCCAACCCTGAAGAAATCACCTACCCCTCTCCCTCCCTCGCAGACTCTCTAGTCTCAACCTATTTCTCCCGTATACACCATACATTCCCAATAATACATCAACAGATGTTTATTGAGCGGTATATGGGTATTATGGAGGAGAAAGCACGAGGGAGACCTTTGAGTGATCATGCGTTTTTGGGGGTGATGTTTGCGGTTTTTGCTTGTGGGGCTTGTTTGAGGGTGAAGGGTGCAGGTGAGGAGGGGGAGGAAGAGGACAAGGAGTTTAGTGGGCTAGAGTATGTCGTTCCTTTGTTCTTTGGGCTTGTTGATTAAGGTGAATGGCAGGTTTTATGAAAAGGCTCAGTTGTTTTTTTGGATGGGTATGGATTCTTCGCAGATTGAACAGTAAGTTGTTCATGGGTTCTAGGGTCTCGTTATGATTCATGTGTTTTTCGGGCAGTGTACAGTGTTTGGCGATCATGGCGATATGTAATGCTAGTTGGAACAGTAAGTCGTTGTACTTTCCGACTTTTGTATTCGGTCTTGAAAAACGCCCCATTCTAGCTCTCGATCAAAGTTGGATCAACGCTGGGTGTGCTATTCGGAGAGCCCAGGACTTAGGGTTACATGTGAGTTGAGGATTCCTCGCTGAATTCAACGCTTACTCCTGCCCTTGTAGCGCTCAACCAAACGACTACCTCTAACATCATTCGAGAAAGAAATCCGAATACGCGTGTGGTGGTGCGTCTATGGGTTAGATCGTGTGCTTTCTATCGCTCTTGGTAGACCGAGTGGTGCTCACGATGATGATTGTGATGTTGAATTGCGTGCGCTCCGGTCTTCTTCTCTTGCTTGGTGTATTCTGATAGGCTTTGGATGGGATAGCTTCTGAATTGGATGACTCACAGTTACTCGCTGCCCGTGAAGGTTGTTCGGTCCTCCCTTCTGAAAAGTCGTACATGATTGGTTTCATCGCGTGCGTCACTTTTCATTTGAACTGAGCGAGGCTGTCTGATCTCACCCAACAGGTTACTCGGTATATACAAAATCGCTGGAAAAATCATGCGATTCGTCCAATCCCCTCTTATCGACGACCAAGCGAATCCAAAAACTCGAAAGACTGTTATAGAGCTCGACGCTGAACTTTCAGATTGGATAAATACACTCCCAGAGTGTATACGTTTTGCTGCTAATGATAGGAGTAGGAGTAGGAGTAATCCCAAGATGTTGACGCTTTGCTTGATTGCGTTTTTTGTGTATTATTCGGCGATTATCAATCTTCGTGAGTCTGGTGTGTGTAATTTCTCTTTGGTTATGGTTGATGGTTTTGTTTTAGATCGACCGTTTGTACCGGATTATCCTTCCAGTGATTTGGGTTCACTTGGGCATTGTTTGGGGGCTGCTAGATCGTGTATGGTTGGTTGTTTTATTGGTATTGCTCGACCTTATGTGTTGTTTTTCAGGTATACGAATTGGGGAGATCTCACAGGAGGTGATTCATTCGTTTTACTATGTGGTCGTTACTCACTTTATGACGACAGATGCTTCCTTCGTCTCATCACCTTGCTTTGGCGGTGCAATATATCACTGTACGTGACATTAATCAAAACTCTTAACATTTGTTCATATCTACACAGCTCAGCGCAGTCCTCCTTCTCCGATCTATCGCATACGTGAACCAACCAGACCTAATTTCTGCGATAATCACCGACACGGAAAAGAGTATCAAGGCTTTAGAAGGGATGGAGAATACCTGGCCTGCGTCGAAACGTTGCCGAGAGATCGTTGCTGATCTTTTACTGGTTGTTAGGACAAAGCTGTATGGTGGTACACCGGCTATAGAAGCTTTGCAAGCTGCTCACCATACGCAGCGGACCCAAGAGTCGGGACCGAAGGAGTCGTCACTGCACAATGGGATGTGTGTCGTTTTTTGTTGTCGTTGTTCTCGCTTTGATTGATGGTCTTGGTGTAGAGCTCCAGAGCGTAAACGCAAACGGACACCAGAAAGTGCACCCGTCGCGTCTTCCTCTCGACACCGTTTAGATGATCATAGTCGATGGGCTGCTGGCTCGATCTCAGCCAGCGGAAGACATTTTCCTTCTTCGAATGAGAGAGATCATTTTCCTGATTCTGATCATAGTTCAGATGGTCCTTATGCTCAGAGACTCTCGTCCTTGCGTACTTCTAGTGTTCGGACGTCTATGGATAACGACCGAGGGTCATCTGAACCCTCGGCAGAAGAGAAATCCGCAAGACGAGGGTTCACAAATACTCGTCTTGGCGAAACCTCTTCTACCACTGCGGAGGACTTGCGTGCGCACACACGGGGAATACCTCAAATTTTGCTAGACGTCACTGGGTCGGGTACGAGACGTGAGATTGATGGTTCTAAAGGGTATGCATTTCTCGGTGATGATTTGTTTGCATCGGTTGGAAGTGTTGTTAGGCCTTTGATGAAACAACCTAGTCCGCAGACGTTTGAGGAGAATGCGCAGGTGCTTTGGGAGGCTTATCGTGGGAAGGGGGATGTTCCGTTCGCGGGCGAAGCAAGTTGAAGTTTGAAGGGAAAGCAGGGTTTGGGTTGTCTTGATATCATATATGAAAACGTGCTTGCTACGTTGGTGTTAATTGTACCTTGCTAATATTGCTATTTACTTGTTATCATAGGATTCGGTATATCATGCTTTGAAGCTGTGTAGCTACACGCTATATTTTATTGTCGTCCAGGCCAGAAGCGGCCCATAAGTCGAAAAGTGGAGCCTGCCCTCAAGCAATTGTGTTCACAAGGTACGGTGGTCAGTGCGTAGCAGCGGACTTTCAACTAGGGTTTCAAGTTAATACACAGGTCGCGTCAGAAATTCCCCATTCTTTCCCCCCTTCCTTTCTTTCTACTTCTCATACTTACTTGTAGTTCTCATGCCAGGATATCGCTTTGAATATGCTTCTTCAAACCGTGCCAAGTGCAAAGGTGAATTTGCTTTCCATCTTTTCAACATTATTCGGGGCGCACGATCTGACTAACGGGCTTGGTTGTGTCTGCTGTGATGCGTGGATTTTTGTAGGCCCTAAACCATGTGCTGGTACGCGTTATAGTCGTTTCTCAATTCGTCTTTTTTTTTTTTGTTGAATCCTTTTTTTTCACTTCGTGTAGGTACGACGATAACGAAAGGAACCCTTCGTCTTGGATCTACGGTTGAATTCCAAGGCAAACAGTCCTTGTACGCGAAACTCACCACGCATTTACGAACTTGCGCATGAGATCTAACAGTCTCTGTCTTCGGTTGTATTCTAGCCAATGGCGGCATTGGGGTTGCACGACCAAGAAAGTCATCGAGAACATTCGATCCCAGTTCTCTGACGCATCAGAGGTCGATGGGTTCGAAGAGCTTTGTGCTGAGGATCAAGAACGGATTATAAAGGCTTGGGAAGTAGGTCATGTTGCTGACGAGGATATTCCTGATAGTGCGCGGAAGCCTGAAGGTGGGGGTGATGAGGAGGAGGAGGAGGAGAAGCCTAAAAAGAAGGCTAGGGCTACTAAGAAGACGGATGAGGATGGTGAAAAGCCGAAGAAGGCTAGAGCTTCCAAGGCAAAGGTATGGTTGCATTCGGTTTTGTTGTTTGCTCGTGCTCATTCTGAGGTTTAGAAAACTGAAGAGGGTGATGATGAGGAGGAGAAGCCAAAGAAAAAGGTTGCCCCCAAGAAACGTGTGTCCAAGAAGGTTAGTCAATGCCAGTTGCATACTTTGGGTTCTCAACAAACATTCTATTCTTTATAGAAGAAGGATGAAGACGACGAGTCTGGTGAAGATTTCTCCAAGGAGCTCGCTGATGTAGCAGACGAGGAGGATGACAATGAGGATGAGGACGACAAGCCAAAGAAGAAACCTGCTAAGAAGGCTACGAAGGCTGTCTCGAAGAAGAGAACAACAAAAAAGGTTTGTGGCTTATTGATCAGTCCCTGGGTTGTGTGCTGACTTTTGTTCAGGCCAAGGAAGACGATGATGAAGACGTGGACGAAGACGATGAGGAAGCTGGCAAGAAACGAAAGGTAGGAGAATGTTATGTTGCTGAGGAACTGTGAGCTGATATCACGACTAGAAACCCTCTTCGAAAGTATCTGCGCCTGTAGCGAAGAAGCCAAAGCCTTCCAAGGCGAAAAAGGCGGCCGTTGAAGAGGATGATGAGGATTATGACTGAAGTGTGGACGATTCATGCATCCTTTACTGTTCTGTTGAAAACCCTGTTCTTCGCTGTCGTATGTATTGTGTTTCATACCCCCGGTTATTCTTTCAGTCTACTTTTGCTTTCACAGTGGTATCATTACAAACTCTGTAATTTGTTAAAAGAATTACTCACTTTATGGAATGCATAATCTTTATTGTAATAAATGACGCAAGCCAATATGTCTTTGATAGCTTCCAGCATGTCACTCACTCGAAAGCAGCTGCTTGAATCTGCACAAGCTTTCTGCGATGCATTTTCTCAGAAGAAGGACATGAACAGTATCATGTCTCACTTCAGCACAACCCACCAAGTAACAGCAATCGAGCACGGTGAAACCTTCCTGGCGCCTTTTCTCGGAAAGGCATTCGTCGGCCACTCCGCTGTCGAGAAATACTTCAACACCGTCTCGACTCTGCTGTCGTACGAAAACATGAGGTTCTCCGAGTTCGTTGTTGACACGGAAACAAAGAAAGTAGCGTGTAAAGGGAGAGCAAAGTTTACTTGGATTGAGACGGGGGAGAGCTGGGACGAGACGTTTGCGTATATGTTGGATTTCGATGAGGAGGAAAGAATTGCCAACTATCAAGTCTGGGCTGATTCGGGGGCTGCTTTCCTTGCGAGAAAGGGTGATTTGGAGAATGAGAGGAATAAAAAAGTAGGACAATCCGAGGTGAACTAACTAGGGATTGATGTATATTTCAAAAGCAAATCAAACAAAAGCTAATCGATTCTTTATACATTATTCTTACATACTCTCTCTATTTCATCCCTCCTTAGAGTCTCCCAAACCTGTCAAGAGGAGGTCGGCTATAGGTCGGCTAAAAAAGAGACAGATAAAATCAGCTTTGGCCTTAGATAGAGATGAGCTTCGCGCACCCGCGGGGCAGGTTTGTTGGCCAGAATGGTTTCAATTTTCTCCAAAATCTCAGGAGTCAACTTGGGCATGACCTCAATCGCTTTAAGATTCTCCAGGAGCTATACATAAGATGGATAATGAGCAATGCATCTCAACAGTGAACAAAGCGCGGTACTTGGTCCGTTTTCGTCGCCCCAAGGATGACTGTGGAGGTATTCGGATTCCTCGCGACCCAGGCGAGGGCCAAGGCAGCTGGAGTGGTTTGTAGTTCTGCATGTCGGCATTAGCCTTCGTGCGCAAGGTTACTTATATGCTACGTACCCTCCTCGGCAAGTTTTGTCAGCTCTCTCACTTTCCTGATCTTTTCTTGACCTTCTGGGCCTGTAAGGTCCCCGATAGCACTTGAGAAGAGCTCCTTCTCGGTATCCAGTCGGGAGCCGGCAGGGATACCGTCGTTGTACTTTCAGGGTGAGAAGACCCAGTCAGATGTGCGTAGTGTCAGTCGAGCGGAGCTTAAACTTCACCTTCCCGGTCAATAAACCACTAGAGAGTGCCGACCAAACTGTCGTGCCAATGCCATACTTTGCATAGATATCACTAATGTTCACGTTCTGTGAGTATACTCGAGGAACTCGACTGGGGAGACGCACGAGTATTCTTTTTCCGGACGTTCACGGTGGAACATGCTACACATATTTTTGAGTACAAGCAGGACGTCAAGAGGATTGAACAAACTCACTGATGCTGGCATTGTTCCGCAATTGGACCCATGAGGTTCAGCTTGTCGGCAATGTCTAATGAATATCAAGGTCAACGATGGAGATTCGCGCGCGAATAGTGACTTACGATACGCCTCCTCGATCTCTCGCGCACTCCACTCAGATGTTGCCCAGTAGAGAGCCTTCGGGAAAGTTACTACCACTGCAAATGTAGTTAAATGAAGGACACATACCCAACCTTTTTCTATGACATAATTGAATGCCCGAACGATTTCTTCCATTGGTACTTGATGTCCGCTATGAGCAGGTGTGCGAGTGAAGCTTAGATATTCATACCATTATGATCAGCACGATGAGCAAAGATCACATCAACATAGTCTAGTTGCAAACGCGCAAGACTCTCCTGCGTGCCTTCAATAATGCTGAAATCCCCTCAACTGCTTGTACAAACGAGCCAAGAAACCGTCAACGTACTGCTTGCGAGAAAGACCACCGTTGTTTGGTCCGGGTCTCGGACCCCAGAAGAGTTTAGTCGTCACGATAATATCAGAGCGGCGCCAGCCCAGCTCCTTGATGACGCGTCCCCTATAGTAAGATCACAGATTTGACACTAGATGTTGAGAAAACGAGATGAACACACATTTCTTCTTCTGACTTTCCACGGTTGTAAGTCTCTGCAGTGTCGAACATGTTTATACCATTCTCAAAAGCAGTTTTCATAATTTCCTTGAATAAATGAGTACGCGTTTCTGATCAAAACTACACAGTAAGCGCGGATTATAGTACTCACCTTGCAAGGGTCTCCGACCACAGATTTTCCAAAGGTCAGCCCTGGGACGTGTCATCAGATTCGTTTCAATTTGACACGAAAAGAAATACATACATCCTCCGATTGAAAAAAGTGGCACACGCAAACCACTAGGGCCCAATCGTCTGAAGGGCATGTTTTTTGGGTCAAAGTCAGGAGCTTGAGACATGATGGAATTTCGAGAGAGAGCAGGATAGACTGAGGGAATTAGTTGTGTACATTTTTATACCTTCGTCGAGCCCTCGTCTGACTTAATATATGCATGATAAGTTGATAACCGACGGCGTGGAAGGACGCTGAGTAACTTAGTAAGGGTGCTGACAGACTACATATGACGTCATGGTCAGCGGTGGACCTGTACCCGTGGGTCTTTCTCTCCTCCTCCTCCCAATCAGTGGCGAAGCTTGTCTTTGCTGCAGCTCTGCACAGATGAGAGTCTAAACGTCTTCTTGTATGCTCTATACTTCTTCTAACTCCTAAAAGTACTCATCGGTCGATCTCTCGTATGCATCTCTCCGTTTCTACTTCTCTGAATCGCACTGATGTACAAAAGGAATCATACATTCACAGTGAAATGTCACACAGAATGGGTACTGTTCGTCCTGGAAGTGTATTTAGCGTGCGCGATTTCTCTTTCGACGAGAATGATACGGACCTCGATGCGATAATGCACAACATCGCAGAGAGCAGCCGCCACAATCCTGTTGATCGCGGTGATGGCGTGTCTTTTATGCTTGAATTGGACGACGATGTTGCTCTGGCTATAGCAATCCAGGATTCTGTGGAGTCTGCGTATCTCGATGACCTCAGAAGATCTCATGCTTGGGATCAGGTTTCATCGCACGTTCTCCCTGACTCCGCGCTCGACCATTACCCTCTCGATAGGCCCGCCGCTTCATCTTCTAGGATGATATCAGAGACCAGAATTCGCCGAACACTGTCACGTTCATCACGCCACGCCACTCCCGACTCTCTCGGCACTGCTCGTGAATCACATCCCCAGTATAACTCACCAACGTCGCAACACGCTAATGATTACATTCACGATAATTCTGCGTCACCGGATACACCTTCACAAACCACGCACCAATCGACTCTTTCTCTCCGGACGGTTTCTTCTTCAACTTCAGGCTCGACGTCTGATCATGTCCCGCGCGCTTCAAGACAATCCTCTGTTGATGTTGCAGCGCAAACATCTCAGAGAATTATTCCTGGTTATCAAGGTCTATCACGAGCGAATAGTACCAGGAGTACACAGGAACCTTCGATGCCCCCCATCAATACCCATGCCGAGTTACAAAAATATCGAGATATATTTGCTCCTCGTGATACCCTGTTCTCGTGCCTTAGTTGTGGTCATTCTGTTTCTACGGAAAACAGCCGTCAAGTATGTTTATCATGACTAGATATCTATTGGTCTTGTTCTAAACTGTATTTTTCCAGCCACTTGCAGGCTCCCCTTCATATCAGCTCTCAATTTACCCTTATATTCATCTAATCTGCCCTAATACTGCTTGCCATCAAGCTTACTGTAGGGGATGCTTCAAACCTCAAACGTGTCCACCTCAACGTACTTCATCTCGGGAGAGCTCTCCTCACTCATCCCCAACTGGCCCTTGTTGCTCCCGCGTGGCTGCCATTGGTATTTTCAAAGCGCTGGTACGTTTTGAAGAGGTATACCCTGATGTCGTTGCCCATGCGGGATCGATAAGGTCGTCATTCACTTCAGAATCTGGGAAATATAGATCCTCTGTCTCGAAGATAGAAGGATCAGAGCGTTGCGCGGTGCAATTACTGCAAGTCGTTCGAGATCTCGTCAAATCGAGTACCATTCATCCCATCGTTCCCTCCTTAATCCGTCTTTCCCTGGTTCCGAAGCTTATCACGACATTCCTTCAACGAAAAGAACTACGATTCTGGATTGATCATAGCAATATTTTGCTGGCAACACTCTCGCTACTGCGCGCTTTCATGGATTGTTCGAATAACGAAATGCAGGCAATCGTTATGCATCCTTTACCAGATCTAGCCGTTAACGGATCTGGAGGGGGTTTACGGCCTTTGGCGACAGAGCATCTCGGTCCAGACGCTGGCGACTCTCGACGGGCAGGAACTTTTAAGGATGCTTCCCATGTATCTGCTAGCTTAGCCGACCCGGTGTCCTTGACAAAGCCCATTTACACACTGATAAGAGAGCTCGATTCTCATCGATTGCAATGGACCAAGCTGGCCGAGCGCATGCGCTTTCCACCAACTGTTGAGAAGATCTGGGCTCTCGCAGACGGGCTCATGTATGTGCTGTTACAGGGATCAATGCTATGAAACAGGTTTTCATGAGGTTGAAAGACGCATAGGAAATAGGAATGAGCTGGTATGGACATAGGTACATCGAGTCAAAGGACTTTCTGCAATTTCTTTATTAATTGAAATGTCAGGCTCTGGTAGCCGGAGGACTAACATCTTCACGGAGTGCTTATTGTATCATTAGTCTCGTAGTTGGGGTTTCTTGGATCTCATTCTTTCTCTTGCTATGTTCGGTGATACCTTCTGTATGTTGACACACGAGTAGGTTCATGTATTTCAATTCTTTCAAAGGCTGTGTTCTAGAAGTAGTACAATTGAGGTGTGAAGAATCTGCATGGTGAGAATCTGCAACACACTTAAGCCCAATGGAGATGGTCGCATCCATCCCCAGCGATCTGTTTGATTCTACTGCGCCGTCTCTGGGACTGCAGAGACCCGTGTGGCGTGAATCTCCACCGAAGTTCTTTGCATCGGGATAGATAGGTCAAACTGAGGGTATTACATTCACCTGTGGGTCAAGGGCCAAGGGTAGATAGATTATCAGGTTTACCTCTAGTAAGTACTGAGCGCCCCAACTCATCAAGTTTGGTCAAGGAAGTGTGAAGTGGGTGTATCAATAACAGCCTCTTTTGTCGGCCCTAAACAGCTATTTCAGCCTCAAAAGAAGAAACGTAGGTGTGCACGATCAGTGAAGCAAAGTGCCTGAGCAAACCGTAGAGGGAAAACACTCATTGCCTAAACCACAAGATCCAGAAACGACAAAATGGGTCCGACGATGGGGTTCTCTAGCGGAGGCTCATTTTCCCCTCGTTCGAGTCAATGACTGCGGTATGACACTAGAACTGGTGATGACGAATTCACAGCAGAAACCACGCATATGCTGAGCATTGTCGTAAGTTAATGAGTGAACGTCGAGAAGCTGATAGAGGAGAGAGAAAGTATGAAAGGATGATGCAAGTCTTGGGGAGGATGTTACCGCAGAAGAGAACATGCGCGATACACGTGTTCGTTCTGTGTGGTTCTGTGTACGCGTCGAAGATCGCGCTCTCTCACTTTCTTCCACGCCGTTCATGGGGAGCTCCAGAGCTCTTTGCTCAGCGTCTAGCACGTTCACAAACTTACTTGCTTTTGACTCTTCATCAGTCCGATTCTATCCGTGGCCTGGTGTCTCACGGCTGTGTAGCTCGAAATTGTCGATTCACTCTCGGTTCTCCGGGTCATAAGCCTCAGTATTACAGCCTTCACTGTTCAGACCTCAGAGCCGTATAAAAACTCGCTAAGGATCATTGGTGAAGTTCTGACAGCGTCTGCTGACCACTAATGCCCGTTATTTCAGGATCTGTCGTGCTCACTGGTCATTGTACTGAACATCTGAGATGGTCCTCTATCACGGTGGTCTTGCGTTCAAGCAGTGGACTTAGATTGGGCTGAACTTGGAAGTGATTCTCACCAGCTTGAACCAGACCAGACTCTCCTAAGCCCACCCTAGCTGGATGTCTCCCGGTTACATCCTCATTTATATTAACTCTTGCCTTTTGATTGCTATTGACCGCGACTCTTCCGCGAGGCTGATCAGTCCTCTGAAACCCACCTCATTGCGGGGCTTCTTCCCTGGTATAAAGAGCTGGATTTGTAAAAAGTATTCTCTAGCCGCGGTGTTCGCCCTGTCCCTCTCTGGTTTGAAGCAATGGCTATGGTCTTTCCTGCATACGATACTTACGATAGCTACGGTTACGGTGCCCCGACTCTTCCTCTATCGCGCCGCCAGTCCATGGCATATGGCGGAGGCTATCCATATGACCATGGAATGTACAATGATCCCATGTACACTAACCCTGAGGTATGTACTTCTGCGCTGCGTTTTCTTTGCATACTTATGATCGCTGGTTCTAGTATCCTTCATATTATGGGCAGCCATCGGGTGCTGGACTCATGAACCACCGTCTCATCGCACCCAGTACGTTTACTTATGCAGCTTGTTGATTATCTGGTTTTGAAGGACGGTATCATCAGCAGCATATGATGACTTGACCGTTCGCGAGCCGTATTATCCTGAAATGCGACCAATGTCAGCGATGGGTATGCCTCGGACTCGAAGGCACTCTACAGTTTCATTCGTTCCAAGACCTCCCCCAATGGATGCATTTCGGCGTGCAAGCTCTATTCAAATCAAATTCAGACGCAGAGGCAGCCTTTTGGCTGGCGTGTCTCTGGCAGAAGCACAGTCGCATGTCAGACTTTCAAATAATGAAGGTTACACACTTTATGACTTGCACTGTGATAGAAGGAACACTATATATCTCAAAGTCAGGGTAAGCAGCAAACTAAGTTTTCGACCCGTGACACGTAGGGCTCAGCTCCTGTTTGCTTAGTGGGCTGGTTACAATTCCATGACATACGAAATCCCCCTGGAGTCGTATGATGGGCACATCAGCCTGTCGACACTCGCCAGACGGGTGTCTCGGGCGTGTGTACATTATCTCCAAGTAAGTAAGATCGATAAATGCTGCGCTTGAAGAGTGAATGCTGATCTACATATAGGCTAACAGGATACCTGTTCCATGGGATCGTGTGGAACTACATCATCTCGAAGAGGTTGGGCATGGCGTGTGGCAACCCATGTTGTCAGCTCGGTAGCCCTATTCCGCCCAAACGTTTACGCCCGCACAAAAGCTCCGCATTCATCACTGTCTATAGCTGATGACTTCATTCCAACTTATTTGCTGCATTTTCTTTGCCCTACTACTTCCTTATCGGGTTCTTTCCTTCGGTGTATACGCCTTGCGATTTGATATCAGCTTCATCATCTTCTTATAATGTACTTCTATATAGTTTTTAACCTCGAGCACTTAAGATTCTTAGCTTACAGTAATTAACTATAAGTAGATACAGTTAGTTACGGATCCTCGTCAGAATCACCGCTGGATCACAGTGACATCGAAAGAGAACAAGAAACTGACACCCGACCTCGGGCAAGCTACTATGAATATACTATACAGGAAGATGCAATGTCATACTTTGTACAAATGCATGCAATGGTTGAACGTCGCACTTTCACTCCAAAAAGGGGTTACAGGCACATACTGCACCGCGGACAGCGAAACTTGCTATACTCCCAAGTACCAGCCCTCCCACTAAACAGAACTGTGACACAGTGGCTGCAACGTCGATATCTTCACGGCGACCACGTAACCTAGGGTTGTGCTCGAGAGACGGAGCCGACATCATGCACATGCTCGAGACGTAACCATTCGACAGTCCGAATGCAAACAATATCAGCATGAACAGAAAATCCGAGTTAATGAGCGGGGCTGTAGGGACAGGAGAAGATGATGGCTTCTTGACGTTGCACATAAGGAATAATGCAATGAAAAGAGTCCGCGAGAGCGACAAGGCCAAAAGTCGTTTGGCTGACCATATAAGAAGTCGGGGAATGGAACAGATGTAGCGGCCCATAAAGTCACCAAGGCCAAAAACCAGAAAGTGAACGGAGATGAAGAGCAATGGGTGAACGTTGGGATTGGTCGGTTGGATGGAAGTAGTGATAGGTGGAAAGACGGCCTAAAGGACTCATGTTAGAAACGTGTGTGTACCATTGGTATGGAAGAACCGCGCACCAGAGTTACTGTGAAGACGTATGCCACCCCAATTTCAAAGAGGAGATTCGTTTTCGCCATTCTCCAGATGCGGACCTTCTCGCTAAAGCCATGTGAGGGCCCGTTTGATACTAGAGTACGGTGTTCGTCCGCGGTACCATCATTTTTCGTTGGCTCTAATGATCCTGCGACAGCATGGTATGCTGGCATAGATACCAACCATTGTTGCGCAGCTGCAGATACTAGTAGAAATATCGTAGAGAGACCGAAGAATATAAATGCCGATCGTTCTTCCGGGTCTCTTGCGATTGTAGCAGCTCTGATTTCAGTGCTTTCGGAACTAGCATGGACAGAAGCAAGCGCGCTCAGAACTTGTACGCCGCTAACGACAACCGCTACAGCAGCCTGTCCAGAAAGCATTGCTTGAACTGCAGTGGGGCCGAACAAGGACGCTACAGCAATGACAGAAGTCTGGAGATAGGACCCAAGAGCAGCTTGAGCGACACCATTTAGCAGAACGAAGGAGAAGAAGACTCCAGGAGAGAACGTGACAAGTGTGCAGAGTGTGAGCAGGAGATTGAGAGCACAAAGTCCAATAAGAGTGATCAGTGTTCTGCGCGATGGAGATGTCTTAGCAGAGGTGGAACTGATTAGACTACTTTCGAAGATTGAAATTCGGGTAGATATACCTGTTTAGATGTCGCTGTCGCATGTGCCAGGCAGAGGAAATTGGCAGCGGTAAAGGTTGTCGATAGGTACGAGCTGAAGGTCGATCTTAACGGAGATTCAGCAAGCCTGGACAAGAAATATGGCGTAGCGGTTATCAAGGCTATTTACTGCCTTGAGATCAAACACAGACGAAACGAGGAACGGTCGCACCGTTCCATGGTAGTAGCACTGCACATCCTAGCACAAAATGTATCCACCGTATACGCGCATCCACGAAGGTGTGGTGTGCATTACTGGATGACAATGGTTGAGCTTCATCCTCACTGTCAAGCTCGATGTCGGGGTCATCTGAAAGAACAGGATTCGAAGTAACTGGTGCTTGAGGGATGGGATGGTACAACGCTTCTGGTGATGAAGGAGACATGGACGTCGAATACAGAGACGCGTCTACTGCCACCGGCAACCACTGCCGGGCAAAAATGCCTTATGCGCCAAATTGGTAGAACTTGCAGAGCAGTCAAACATTTCATTACTAGTTTTGTTCGAATTAGAATACGCAGTAGATTATTCTTCCAAAGACAAAAAGGAACTACTAGACTGAGGTTCCCTTGGGGATAACCTGGTTAGGTTCCTCCCTCAAAGTCAACTGTGTCAGTCTGCGACTCTGTTTCGCCTCCTTGGCAACTTTCCTGCGAATCTTTCTCTGTAACTTAGCCTCTCCTCCACTAGCAGCCCATCTTTCTAGTCTGACGACCTTTTTACTCTGCTCTAACGCCTGTCGCCACTTGAAGGCAGCCTCTGCCCGTGCCACCGACTGAGTGCGACCGTTCAACTCCTTCAACTCTGCCTGAATGAACTCGTTCAGTAGAGCTTTCTTTGAGGAATGGTATGCCTGCCAGCGTTTCATTTTCTTGGCGCGGGAGTGAGGATTTGATAGCTCATTTTGAAGGAATAACTCCACCGGTGGCTGAGTGCCTGCGAAAGCGCCTGCGTGGCTGGCGTTATATAAAGAACTCAGGAATTCCTTTTCGGTTGGTATTCTCGGCATGGGGCCGTCCAATGAGGGGGTGAATGGAGGAGGTTTGTAGGTGACCCTTGCTACTTCCTCTTTCGTTGTGTCATACGACGATGCTGCATATACAAATCAAAATTGCAATACAATATAAGTAGCCCAAAGGAAGTACTCACGATTCGAGTGCAAACGAGCCTCCTTCTTGGGCCAAGGTATGCGTATACGCTCGCCTCTAAGGTGAGGAATGACAGGGGTAGTCTTGACGGCGAATCTGTCCCACTGGTACCGATGCAAATAGGGATTCCATACAGCCCCTGAAGTTCCTAATCTCTGCGCAAAGACCCTTGCAAGTGAATTAGAATAGTGTCGTACCCAAGGAAAAAAAAAACTCAAGAGCTTACGGGATATTTCGTGGTTCAGATTCTCCTGGCATTGGAGGAAATTCGTACTCCCCCAGAAAGAGTTGACACCTGGAATAATGATAATTCTTATTCCTGCCCTTCTGGCTTTGTGGCTGCACAAATCATTACAATAGAATCAAAATGCAAAGAAACAAAGAACTCACGTCTCCCTTCCCCATCCCGCGAATGTAAACACGATTCCTGAACCTATTTATTGCCAGCACTTCCTTCACAGAGCGACTCTTATCACCAAGCAGTCGTACGTGATCTCCGGGAACGACATTCCAATATTTGATACGATCCTGGGTGCCGGCCACTTTCGGGCTGAATGCCTGGTGTGTCGGCTCCTTCAACTTCCTCTTGAGAAACTTGTCGACAGGGAGTAAGTGACGAAAATTAGCCGTCCAAGAGTTCTTGGTGATGGCATTAATAATGTCTGCTTTCGTCAGCCTGCGCAAAGGCATGGCAGCAGACGGGTCTTCAGTCTGAGTGAATTGAGTGGAACCAAGAATTTGAAGAGAAGGCGGAGGATCTTTTCATCACGTGCCTACTAGTACGCGTTGAACGTTCCAACTTCCGGCAGCCTCAGCCACATCAATCTAAATTTCTAATGCTCAGGAATGCTTTCGAGAATTGTTCGAATACACAGCAAGGACTAAAGTACAACAGGAATACTGATACCGAATGTTTAGACCAAGAAAACACGTCATTTATGTTTGACTTGTGACCGTCTAGATAAGCTACCCGTGAAAGTCAACCTTGCGGCGCTTTCGAGAGTCCCCATGCCGTTGCTGATGCACTGGGCTCCTCGGACTCCAGAGTCTGGATAGATTTCAATGACACTAACATGCTAACATGAAACAAAACGAGCATACCTCAAGAAGCATCCCCAACACTTGATCCACCTCAGCAGGTGGTATACCGCCACATCCTGCACCTATTAGTCGTCGATAGTCTGCCATCCTACCGCTAGTCCCAGACTCAGCTTGGAATGAGACCAGTTCATCGAAAATCTGCTTTCTCCGTTTCCGATGATGAGTGATTTCTGCACGCAACGCGTCGCAGGCACGTTGTAAATCTTCAGGGTCTGGTGGAATGTCCCCGTAGAGTACCTGAAGATCCGAAATATCCTCCACCTGCGTGGAGGCTTTGCGTTTACCTCTTGTCCGCTCCCTGTCTGTATTGGGGTCCCCTTCATGTTCCTCATCCACGCGAAAAGTGGCTGTAGCAGGGGTCAAGGCTAATGCCCCGCCCGCAGCCCCACGAATATGTCTTTCACGCATCTCTTCGTCCTTCACCCACTTCTCCCATCCCAATCTATATCTTCTCCCCATCCGGGACTGAAGTTCTGCCTCCAGGTCAGTAAGAGTCTGTCGTGTCTGTAAAAGGTTCTCGGATTGGGTGCGAAGATGGCCTACTGCTCGCTGGCTCTCTAAAATCTCAGCCTGGATGTTAGTGAGTAGGGCATGGGCTTGAGTTGTATCGCGTTCTTTATCTCGCAGTTCTTGATCGAACGAGGCAGCAAGACTGTCAAGCATGGTCGTCATATCATTGACGCAACGAGTGCTGGCTCTCTGGCCGGCTACAGAGTAATGAAGGGGTGGACGATCGCCATTGGCAGGAGCAAAGGAGTAGTTTGGAGCAGAATGAGGCGGTGGAAAGGCTACCTGCGCATTCCGGAACGACATCGACAACACGCGCGACGGCGGAACAGGAGAGGAGCGGAATCGCTCATCTTCAAGAATGTAGTCCTCTGTGCTCTTTCCATCGTTGTTGACTACTTTAGGATCAGCCCCATGGTCGATCAAAATCTTGACCAGACGCTTGCTGCGACAGCGAGCAGCCATCGTCAGTGCCGTTTCGCCATCCTCATCCTGAAAATTGATGACATCCGCCAATTCTTTGGGATAGTCAGCCAATCGACCCAGTATGGTTTCCATATAGTAGCGCGCGGCATGAGTTTTTCCCTTTGACATTGCGACGTCTACCACATGATGAAACACCGTCCGATTATAGTTATCAATGTTGAGAGTGGATCGGTGCAAAAGCTCGTATAATTCTGGAAATTTACGAACGTCGTAGTTGTTCGCAAACATCACACTACGCATGAGGGGTGTTTGTCCAGCTTTATTGACTTTGAAGATGTCTGCGCCAGCGGAGAGAAGCAACTTGACAATCCGTATGCGGCCCATCGCGCAAGCCCAGTGCAGAGCGGTGTGACCATCGTCATCAATAGCCATGTTGGGATCAAAGTCGGAAGGGGGGGAGATGAGAATCGTAGGGACCTGATTTGTGTCTGAGATAAAATACTCTAGAATTTGGTCACCGTAGGCACGAGCATCGTTGGTTTCTTCGCGTCTCTCTTCATCAGATGATGCATGGCCATCGTCCGCTTGTCGCCGGTGCTTTCTGCGAGAGTCAACACCATTGGGTGGGTGAGGAGCAGGGCTGTTTATCGGGGAAGGGGTGCGTGAACTCGAAGATGCTTCAGAAGGGGACGGCGTCATTGATCCGTCTTCGGAAACAGCCACAGACAGGGTGTCATGATCGGTTTCTGGGTCAGCTTCTACAGCCTGTCGTCGAGACGAACGCGTGCTGACGGCGGAACCTCCACCGAGCGAGTCAGTGGCAGTACTTCGACGAGCTGGTCGAGTGGCCGCAGCAGACACGAGATGCTTTGGGGCAAGTGGAGGGCTCTTCGCAGCTGGTTGAAAGTCAATAATGGGCCGTAAAAGATGCTCGCAGTTGTACTGTTTTGCCAGTACTAGCCCGCGTTCGAGTGGAATCCAAGTTCCTACGAAAATTTAATTTAACTAATTAGTTATTTATGAGATTATACTTATATCAACCTTGATATTTTCCGTATCCGCCCTGTACCTTTTCGTGTTCTCCTTTCTGTACCTCACGCTCAAGTACACGAGTACGTTGAGGTTTATCGAAACCAGCCACCTTCAGGATCTGTGTCGCGTTCAACCAAGCGTCGGCGCGCCTTCGCATAACGGCGACCCCTTTACACATCCTACACGTGTAACGTCAGTTAAAAGTCGTGTATAGTCGCGCCAAATATGACTTGCATTTCATAGACCGGTATACCACTGTAAGTGGCCTAGACACAGAACATGAACAGGACGGTGAGAGCGCATGATACGCAAGCACGTACCTTGAAAATCTGAGGATCCGGCATGTTCAGACTGGTGCACAGACGAGCTCTACTACTGAGATATAGCTCAAGGTTGGGCGTGTACTGTCTGAAGCAAGAAGAGACGAATGGCTAGACAAACTTCCCTTGGACCTCCAATGACCGTACACTTGGAACGCGTGAATAAACAAACCACAACAGTCCTCTCCCCGAACCATCCGCATCATGGACTCCGAGGGAGAGTCTCGCTGGACTCTCAGACCTCCTCTTCATAATTCTTCATCGCCCAGGGACCAGGAGCCTGTTGAAATACAGAAAATAAGAAAATGGCAGCAAGAACGAGCCGCCAAAAAGCTACGTGGCGAATATGAGTCTGCCGTACTGCACCTGTCGGACCTGGTAAGACACAATATGACTGCCCAACCTCAGCAAGCTCAAAATTGCCCCGCAGTTACAAACTAGTATGCTAACACCTCTTCGAATCGCTTCTGTGCGTGTCGAGGGTGCAAATAAAACTCGGGCATCCTTCCTGGGCTTCATGATAAATCCTTTCATTTCACCGCAATCTGGAGAGCCCGCGGCAGACTTGGGATCCGTGTTACATACCGCAAGGAGCATTTCTGACGTTCTTCAACGCTCTGACATATTTCATTCCGTGCAAGCGCGGATCGAACGATCCAAGGACGAGCTCTCGTCCCCGGAAGACGTTGATCTCATATTCAAAACACGAGAGAAGGGAAGGTTCTACCTCAAGACATCCACGGAGCTTGGTAACAATGAAGGCAGCGCAGTAAGTGTTTGCTATTTTAATTAACGATGCCAGCTGACATGCGTTGAAGAGTGCTACTGCTCGCGTTCGAAATGTATTTGGTGGAGCGGAAACATTCGAAGCCAACATGTCTCTAGGCACGACCACGCGCAAATCATTTAATGGCTCCTTTTCTCTCCCAATAGCACCCAACCTTAACACTTATGCCGAGCTCGGAGCATTCGGAATTGAAAAGGATTATTCTGCTTTCGCAAGCTGCACTGAAGCTTTGCGCGGAGTCAGAGCGCTTGTCAGGGTGAGCTAGGTTAGCAGTCTTTTTATGCGTATGATGCCTATTGTTTGACTTTTTGTGTCAGCATGGAGAGCTAAGCACCGGATCGCATGAGTTAGCCTACCAGGGCGTCTTGAGAAACATTGGCAACCTCAGCCCTACAGCATCGCTGGCGTGAGTCACTCGCACTTGCAGCCATATACTTACCAATCTTCTCCACTGCAGTGTGCGTGAGGCTGCTGGTCAGACGTCAAAATCTTCCGTCTCCTACACTTTTACCTTGGACAATCGGGATGACCGTATAACGGGAGCTCGCGGCTTCTTTAGCAAATCGTCATCAGAATTCGCAGGTATTGGTGGAGATGCTAGCTTCTTGAAATTGGAGACGGAGAACCACTTTTCACGGCCAATAGCATCAGGAGTGGTTCGTTCTTTCATTCTCCGTGCTCGCCTCGTGTTGTTTACCGTCTATTCACAGACTCTTTCAGCGTCTGCTTGCTCAGGCATCTTGCGGAGTCTTTCTGGCCCCAGTCTATTCCCAGATCGATTCCACCTCGGGGGTCCTTTGTCCATACGCTCTTTCAGAGCCAACGGCCTGGGTCCACGAGACGGGTGTAAGATTTCATAGGCATTAGTCTTTACACTGTCTGACTGTTTTACAGCGGATTCGCTGGGCGGAGACATGTACTGGTCAACTGGACTAAGCATTATTTCCAACATACCGAGGAAAGCACACTGGCCGGTCAAGACTCATGCGTTCCTCAATGCCGGAAGACTGGATGCTATCGATAAGAGTGCGTGCACTCCTGTGGACTCTGGTGACACGTTGACTGACTGCGAGACTTACCAGCTCGCTCACTGACTGAGAACATCATGGGCACGATGACACGACCGTCGATCTCAGCTGGGGTTGGGCTAATTTATAAATTTGATCCGGTACGGGTTGAGGTAAATTTTGGTCTCCCGCTAGTGGCAAGCAAAAGTGATGGAACACGGAAGGGAATTCAAGTCGGAATAGGATTAGAATTCCTGTAAAGAGTCAATACATGTTTTCACTGTTGAAGTAGATGTGACGTGTGACGATCGACGATCGTGTCGACGCGTTATTTACATATGTTTGTTCAGGCCACATTGATGGTGTTGACTGTTTCCTTTTACAACATGCTTGGAACACGTTCTTGAGTCTTCACGCTCACCTTCTCCTCAATAACTGACGAGTTCCTCCAATTATTCCTCAATCTATGCCCCCAAAGTGTGAGCCTCTATGTTATTTTGGGGAGAGGCAAGTATCGACGTTCCACCCTTATTCTTCTCATTTATCTCCATCTTTTCTTCAGATTGTATTTCACCACCTTTCCCCATCCTGCACCCAACCCAGGTACTCTCAATCGACTGGCTGCAGACTCACATGATCAGCCACGCGTCAGGCCTCGCCCAAGGGGCCACACTTGCACCACCAGTGACGATGATGCATCGTACTACTATTTCACGATCGACGACCAACTGCTGTATCTCTCCTTCTTCCAAGATTGGGGCCCTTTGAATATCGCAATGGTGTACAAAGCGTGCATCCTTATACACGAGTTGCTTGAGGTACGAATGCCCCGTGATTCTTTGAACATTGCTCACGAGCCGAAATCTCTCCGTTTTCTCTTCGCAGGACAAGGACCTCGCCGCTCACAGGCTGGTGCTATACTCATCTAATGACCCGAGAAGAAAGGCCAACGCGGCTTTGCTCATGGCTCTATACGTAGTATGTCGCTCCCTGTTCGAACTTCGCTCTTTCTCCGACAGGTCTATTCGCAGATGATCGTACAGAGGCGTGCACCATGGGAAGCATTTCACCCAATTGCTGAACTTGAATTAATGCCTTTTCGTGATGCCGGGCGAGGTCCATCAGACTTCAATCTTAACATTCAAGATTGCTTGTGGGGTGTCTGGAAAGCCATGCAGAATGGTTTATGCGATATGAACGAGTTTGATATCGATGATTATGAGTTTTATGAGAAGGTGGAGAACGGCGACTGGAATTGGATTACCCCGAATTTTATCGCGTTTGCGTCGCCGGTCGACCAAAATTGGATAAAGCGAGAGAAGGATGCGAAGGAAAACCCTACTTCATCTCCCCCTGCATCATTATCTTCCTCAACAAATAGCAATCTCGCGTTGCAGCGCAAGCTTCCTACACCTTTCCTCAACTGTCTCGAATATTTCGAGAAACGCAACATCAAGCTTGTCGTCCGACTAAATACCGAACTGTACGACCGCGCCACATTCTTGGATAGAGGGATCGACCATATGGAGCTCTATTTTGATGATGGCACAAATCCCACTGACGACATTGTCCGTACATTTATAGACATTGCGGACCGGGTAGTGGAAGGTGGGGGTGTGGTGGCAGTCCATGTATGTCATCAGCCTTCTTATCTTCGTTCTTATTCGATTCTGATTTTCGTTCAAATTACAGTGTAAAGCAGGTCTTGGCCGTACAGGTACCTTGATCGGAGCCTATTTAATTTGGAAGTACGGGTTCACTGCGAATGAAGCAATCGCTTTCATGCGTATCGTGCGGCCTGGTAGTGTTGTTGGTCCTCAGCAGCAGTACATGTATCTCAAACAACTAGAGTGGTCAAAATGGGCAGCTGTTGATGAAGTACGAAGGCTCCAAGCCGCCTCTATTGCTGCTGTATCAGTTCCTCCTGTTGCACCCGCAACGCCCCCGGCAGACACAGATGAAGAACTGCCTATTGTGACTACTCCCACAGCCTCTACGGCGCCTAGTATTGGGCCATTACCGCCCGTCACGCCTAGTCGGCATATTGCCGCTGCTGCTGCCAAGGCAAAGGCTATCGCACCTCCGGGTCAGCCTCGAAAGACACCCAATGCTAAACGAGCCGCACCAGCAAATGACTCAGATGACGAAGATTCAGATGAGATTGACGACGTATTACCGGCGCTGCATGTCGTCCCCGTCCAACGACCCAAAGCTAAGGTTCCGAAAACTGCAGCATCACGAGGAGTTGCCGCGTCAGAACAACGTCCCACTAGGGTGACGAGATCTACAGCCGGAGCCGCTGCTATCCGGAAAACAGGCACGGGTACATCTGTAGCTGCGTCTCCCACGAAACAGACGGGTCAAAGGCCCAACAAGATCCCGAGGCTCGCAACTGGGAAATCAACCACCAATACTGCGACTACCACAACTACAACCAAAGCGGCCCCCGCTTCGAAGACACTCCCGCCAATACCAACCCGACGTCTCAATCCCCCTCCGTCGCCCACACCTTCCCGTCTACCAACGCTTGTGCCAGCACGGAAGCAACCTCATCACGCTAGTTCGTTGAGCGAGGTAGCAACCGCCGCAACATTGAAAAAGGGTGCCGCTGCGCCCACCTCTGACGCATGGATGACTAACAATGCAGCAGCTGTCGTTGCACCCGGTGCGAAATCTGGCAGGCCTGGACTAAGGAGCATCAGACGTAGACGGAGCAGTTTCAGCAACGCTGATGTTGTTGCGTGATTGTATCTCATTGGGAAACTTATTTCTTTGATCTTTTGCTATCGATTCAGTGTCTCTATATCGTCCATCATCTGTGGTTATTGTTTTGTTTGCATTTATACGCATTACCCATTCCCCCCCCACCTGCCATCAAATATTTTCCCTTCTCTCGAGGTCTAGTTTATACCTATATTGTTTGAGGAGAGATCCCGTCTTTCTGGCCGAGTAGGATCGTTCCACGATAATATATGAAGGTTGTATCACCGACTCTAAGAATGTTGAGTACAACTGCATCTTTATTTACAGGCTTGCTCAATTGTGCGAGAGCTATCCGGAACCCCTAACTTCTAGCAGAATACTTTTGGACACATTCAAAGAACCATCGCACATCTTCGGGGTCGACGCCAGGAGTAATTCCATGGCCCAGATTCGCAATCCAGCCGCCTTTGCTGGATCGGAACCCTTCACACATCCTCTTCACCGCTTCTTCAATCGCAGGTTTCCCAGCGTACAACAAGTTCGGATCCATGTTCCCCTGCAGCGCGACTTTATCGCCGACCAGGCGACGAGCTTCTACAGGATCTATACACCAGTCCAGACCCAGGACATCATAGCCCGAATTCTCCGCGAGGAACGAAAGTGCATAGTTTGCTCCCTTGGCGAATAGCGTGATGGGAACTAATGGGATGCTTTCCGCCTCTAATTTTTCGCGTACGCCTTTTGAGATATGCTGGAGGGTGGGAAAAGAGAAAAGCTTGAAATCGTGAGGTGATAGCTCGCCAGCCCAGGAATCGAAAACTTGCAAAAGCTGAAGATTTGCAAAAACTCAATACGTCGTATCTGTGACGCGGAAGTTACGAGTGAAGAACTCACTTGTGCCCCTGCTTTTACCTGACCCACAAGGAAGTCTACACAAACATCGGCGATGCGCATGAGCAGGGCCTTGGACTCCTCGGGATATTTAAATATCCATGTTTTGCACTTCTGAAAAGTCTTGGTTCCTCCGCCTTCAATCATGTAACTGAAGAGCGTCCAAGGAGCACCGCAGAAGCCAATGAGGGGTACTTCTCCGTCCAATGCTTTTCTGGTCTGTGTAATAGCATCGAATACGTATCCCAACTCTTTGTCAACATCGACTACACTGTTTAGCTTCTTCACGTCTTCTGGAGTGTTTAGCGGATCCGGAAAATGAGGACCCGGGTTCATCTGGACCTCCATGCCCATAGCCTGAGGAACGACGAGGATGTCGCTGAATATTATGGAAGCGTCGATAAGACCGGTGTATCGACGAATGGGCTGCACCGTGATCTCTGTCGCTAAATCTGGTGTTCGACATATTTCGAAGAAACCATGGTCTTCTCGGACTTTTCGGAATTCTGGGACCAGACGTCGAGGTGGTGTAACGGACGAATTTTTGGAGTAGATTCACCTGGTAGATACCGCCCAGCCTGCCTCATAATCCATACAGGCGCTCTCTCGGTCTCTTCACCTTTGAAAATATTGTGATATGGCTTATCAGATCTTCAGTAGGGTGTTGACGAACGTACCTCTAGCGGCACGAAGTAAGAGGTCGTTTTTCAAGACGGGAAACTGAGACATTGAAGATACAGATAGTGATAATGATATGTTGCGAAAGAAAGAGAAAGATTTGTGGCAGACGTGGTCGACGAGCGTGTACGAAAAACGGGATCGGGCCCTTGGATCACCAGTTCGGTAATCTAATCATAATCTAGCCGGTGGGAGTTCTGGCCGGCAATTGGAACGGCAAATTGGTACCCACTTGACTCCCAGCAGTCATGTCAATATCGAATCCTACACAGCTGGTTGAAGAGTACTCTCCATCCTTGATCTGAATGTATACATCTCTCAAGTTGGCAATGCTAGATTCAAAAAGTCCGGCGAATTCGACCGACTGCGTCGCGAGCTTCTTGCTGAATTTCAGAGGGGTGTGAGTTCAACACCTCGCTGGCAGGCCCGGTTTGTGCTTATCTTCGTGACAATGTTCGGTAGGACCACATGTCAGGATTCAGTCAGAAGATTGAAGACATTGTCATCCGTCGGCTGGACAAGGACAAAGAGACTTTTGGCAGATTTACCCAATACGGTGACCCTCGGGACTGGGTGAAAGGCTCTGGGTATCTGAAGAATGAACTGAATGAGGAAATCGAACGGTAATCTCTTTTGCAAAATACGAAACCGTCACAACTCATGGATCGTGCGTTGTAGGTATCCCTATGTTGAGAATACCGTGAATGGGATGAGCACGTTTTCAGATCCCGATTTTCAGTCAAACATTCGAGAATCCGTCCACAGAATTCTTCGTGAAGACAGGGGAGAAAAGCTTTCTCCACTTGAACGCCCGAAAAACGGCAAGCTGACCGAAAAACTATTGATAAGTAATGACTCGGATAAATTGAACTCTATTACGCCTTCGTCTGCAGGGGTTCATTCCGATACTGCTACCAACGCGACAGATCGAAAAAAGCTTGAAGAGGTCTCGCAAACTCCGAGTGATGGTTTGAAACGACCTGATTCTGTATCACCACCCCAAGAAAATAGTCCTGCCGGCGTGGTTGCCCCTCTCTCAGATGTTACCCATCCAGAAACATCCGCAGATCGAGAAGAAGAGGAGGAGGAAAAGGAAAAGAAGGTGGACACTGTGGTTGGGGGCCCGGACATTGTTATGGAGGATGCGGCACCCCTTGAGGCGACCCTACCTACACCCGACGATACATAGTAAACTCACAACGACAACCTCATGAACTTCCATACCTCTGTACCTTAGTTCTACGTAAATCGAGCTGTTAGACCTTTGCAACACTTCGAAGAACACGTCACTGAAGAATATATATCATAAAGTATATTCTGAAACAAGGCAAAATAATGAGGATGTACTACTAGATAAATACCAAGCAACCAGTAGAAAAA
This sequence comes from Omphalotus olearius VT 653.13, assembly GCA_000296255.1. NCBI lineage: Eukaryota > Fungi > Basidiomycota > Agaricomycetes > Agaricales > Omphalotaceae > Omphalotus > Omphalotus olearius. The sequence goes on along the minus strand of JH814832.1, from coordinate 126,178 downwards.
GTGCACGAAAAGAAAGACAAGACGAGAGTAAAATCAGATAAGTTTAAGAGGGGGTATTGCTAGATGGACAGGTCAAGACGGCGAAGTGTGTGACTACATTGCTTCATCAGATTGAATTAGAAAAACGGCCTTCTGTGAGCGGGGTTTGATTGAACATTTAAACGGCAAGGGATGACTAAAACAGAGGTGAGCCACAGAATTGAACACGACTGCCTCTATGCCGTGAAAGCAGAACGTACCTTATTGTGCCAGTGGTGCGGTCGTTGACTGGTTCAATGACAACCCCGCCCTCGACGCATTTAGAAATATCGAAAACAGCCAAGGACATAACACATAAGATGAACACCGAGGTATCTGCAAGGTGCATTCCTATCGAGGTGAACGCAAAAGAATCAGTGGCAAGTTCAATACACGTCACGGTCATGCATAAATGAAGAGAAGCAACACTACGTACCGGGGCATATACTATTGCAACGGAAACAAGTGTCAGGTTCGTGAACTATAAAAGTAGGACAGCATAATCACCGTCTCCCAAACCCAAAACAAATATTACGGGGGTGAGGTTCAGGCTGGCGACCCTCAGAACCAAGAAACCGATCGGGATTGAACTCCATAGGCTTAAAGTACGTCCTCTCATCACGAGTGAATCTCCTGAGTCAGAAAAATGAGCGTCGAAATCAGCACCAAGTGCATTTGAGCGTACCAGATATTAGGTATGACTAAAGCACCCTTTGGAATGAAGTATCCTTCGTAAAAATCATCCTGCGCCGCTCGATGAGGGACAGCTGGATTCGTGGCTGAGTGTGTAGATTAGACGTTTGATAAAGTAGCTTTCTCACCCAATGGCGCGACCACATTCCACCTGAACACCTCCTTGACAAGTGCGTCAACGTAAGGCAAGTGCTCTCGATCCGCGAAGCTAGGGAGCCTATCATCTCCTATGACAGAGTCAAGCTCTTCTTGAGCCTTCTTGGCTACTTCAGGATATAGAGTCATGGCAAGGAAGAAAGAGTATATTGCCGAAACAGTCTTTCGAAAGCATCAGAGCCACACAACTTTCGTCAATGACATTAAGCTAACTCACCGTGTCTGCTGCGCCTAAAACGAAGTATTGAGCTTTCATACAGAACATGTCAATTAAAAATTGTGCAACTCACCGCTGTACAGGGAAGCTGCTGACCATTTAAGATCAATCTCTTCTTCTTCGGTTAGTTGCTTGCTTTCAAGCATCGCGGACGTGAAAGATTTTCGTGCCGTTCCAGCGATCTTTTAGACGCGATAAGCGGACTCTCACTGTAGAGTAAAATCAAGAAACGCACAATCTGCTGCTTCACGAAGTTGTGGGGTTGCTCGACCATATCCATGAGTGTCTTCGCACAAAAACTAGCTGTCTTCTTAAAGCCAGCGCCCGGGAACCAATCAGGTATGTGTCGTACTTAAGGAAGCACTTGAGATAGCCTGTACAACGACTTTAGAAAGGAAAAGCTCACAAGCAGGTACTACGTCTACTAAAAATTGACCAGGAGAAGTTGAATGCGAGAATTGCTCCGTTGCAAGATCAACAAGTTCGACTAGTGGATCCTTATGTTCTTGAACTTCGTAACCGTGCGAAATTCGTAGAGCGATGGCTCCAACGGTTCTATATGGAAGATGTATTCAGTAAAATCGGTCGCAGAGTTCCTAAGGAGAGGAAGGCGTACTTGCGGATGTGAGCTTGAAGATCATCGGATTTCGTCAGCACCCGCCTCAGGAATCGCTTCGACTCGAACTCTTCGGCAGGAAAATACTGCCTCATCGTGACATGACTCCCGATTGAGTTGTAAAACAATTTGCGGTATCGTCGGAAACGGTCGCCGTATGGTAAGAGGACGAGTGTGTTCTTCCAACCTATCAGTTCACCTGCCATCTGCATTATAGGTCTCTCAGAATATATAGAGCTCCTTTTGTCGAGGAGGTCAACAGCAATCTTTGCTGAATTCAAGATAACGATGACCTGGCCAAGGACTGAGGGAACGTCGTTAGTTCAAATGACACGATACACAAGACAAAAACTTGCCCGACACCGAGCAAATGTCGCCTGTAACAGCACACTGTTTAACAATCGAGACGCGGGATATGTCAAAAGTAACCAACCATGAGTATCCCCCCACTGCGAAAAAGTTTCCCATTCTTTTTCAGATGGCAGATCGAGTATATTGCCAATGAAGGGCAAGCCTTTCGGACCCGGAGGAAGGGGTGAGTGTTTGGAGGACAGAAAGCGACGTAAGATGATTATCCCGAGACCAGCGAGACAGACATCGAGAAAAGTAAAAAAGCTGAGACCCATAGCCGGAGTATACTGTACACTGCGAAAGGAGACGAAAGGAGTGAGGATGCAAGTTTCAGTTACGAAGTACTTACTGGGCAAGCTCTTATAGGATACAAATTTCTGAAATCCATCTGGCTTAGTCCGAGGCCGGGAATTCTTGAAAGTTTAATGAACCGATGACACAGAGAGAAGCGGACAGAAATGCGTAATAATCGTCAACTAGACTGCCTGATCTGGGCCTTACAGTAGCGTGGTTGACAAGGTTCTATTGTGGTTCTAACTCAAATACCATTTGTGTTCGTCCGAGTCTGAATTAGAATAGCTTGCCAATGAATCCATTGTTTGGGAGCCGAGGGGTCCTGAATCTTCGACGACGTACGAGGTAAGACACTCAAAAAGACGTCCACCTCTGAGAATTGGTGAATCGAGGTCCGAACGAGAGGCTAACAGGCATGACAGAGAGGTCGATATGTTCGTTGTTCGTCGCGATTCCAAAGAAGAAGGTCGCCTCTCAAGGAAAGTGCGACGATGCTTGCCTTTGTAGCCATCCATGAGGCAATCCTCAGGGCGTATTAGCACTTCTCCTCAAGCCGATCTGCGCGCCTCACATTTCTAGACAAACCAGAGGTGGAAAAGCGCCAGTTTGATTTCAGAATACGTGGACGACACAACTTGAATTTTGAAGAAATTTTGGCCGGGCCGGAGTAGCAAGATTTTACGAAATCGTAGCAAACTTTTCGACCAATCGTATGTAGTGGTATGTACAATATACGCTAATTCAACATACTACAACTTCCATCCAAAAACTTTCCAATCAAATATCCAGAACAAGAAACTAGAATCCAGCGACTTCCGCGACTGACGGCTCATACGCCTACAGAGGTAGTGGTTTGAACCTCATCTGACTTTTCCGTGTACGGTTTTTCGGTGACATACGACTGTCGTCAAATAGATATTAGATGGAGATACCGAAGTTCGTCAGAAACGTACATCGGAAGCGTCCTGTTCATTCGGAGTCTCGTCTCGCATGAATTCCTGTGTCGTGTCAACCTTGATTGAGATACTCTGAGGCTTCTCAAAAACCACGCAGCGATTCAGCAGTGATCCAATTGATTCGAAAGATGACCTCTTACAGTTGTTCTCATAGACATCATCTCCCATGTGGTTCGAGATTTCGAGGGTGTCTGCATGAAGGAGAGTTTGGTATCGTTGGTCGTAATCCTTCTGCGGTTCAGTGTTAGTGACATGGCGAATCTCAATTGGAAGAAATGATTCTACCTGATACTCTTTCGAGCATTCAGAGTCGCTAGCAGCGAGTTGGAATACACTGTAGCAAAGCATCCGAGTCAGACACATGAAAGCATACAAGAAATGCACCTACGCCTTCCAATACTGAAGTAGAAGGCTACGTAAATGAGAGTATTGCCCCAGACTAATATCTGGAATGCATCTGCATCAACATCCAGGTCGACCTTGCCGCTCCGATTTATAAGGACGTCACTCACAGATATCAAAGAAGCGATAGCGCAGATACTCGTCAGCAGACCAGTGCTCACGCTGAACATGATCTGCGCAGGGAAAACCGATATGTACTGAAG